>JAQIXG010005140.1:0-11842 GCA_034700105.1 Oconnorella tubifera | reverse complement strand
TTAGCGCCTGCATCTGTCTGCTAGGTAAGTTCTTGTACAGTAGTGTACATACCTATTAGTATAACAAGTCGGTAAATGCAGCAGGCTCGCTGCTTATGGTTTGAAAGAAAGAAAGAATTGTTGTAGATAATTTGCAAAAAGACTATTGTATAGACTACATTGCGTAAAGAATTTTTAAGAAAATGCTTTCTGAACACTGTGTAAATAATTATCAGACAAAATTATCTACTGCACTGTGTGAATATTAAACATTCACTCATCACTTGGTATTTTCAGCTCATACTTCGCCAATAAATATCATTTGGTGTTGATATTTAAACATTAGGAACAATATTAATGGGCCACAGTGTGTAGACTACATACTACTGCTGATAGTTGTAATTACTACAAAGATTTCGTGATAATTTCACATCTACAAGAAGCTACCTTTCCAAAAAGATTTTGCTATATGAAACAAATTATCACATACTAGAGGCTCATTTACTCGCGCAGAACTCATTTATCGATAACGATTTGAATTAAATACATTTTATCCAATCTGAACAATTTTTCGTTATTAAAATATTTAGAGTTTGCACATTTTTTTCTATGAGCTTTTGGTTTTCCATATTAATATTAATTGTAGTTCTAAACTTACGCAGTGTTTTCTGAGAGTTTTTCTATTGTTTGTACACGCTTGTGAAATGTTTATTAAATCAATTTATATTTAAATTCATTGAATTCTGGTGACGTTATTTCAATAATTTCTATGTGTACGAATTCATTTGTTAAAACTAATAATGTAGCAAAAACAAGACGTTTGTAGAAAAGATCGTAACGATTGTAAAAATCATTTGTATTGAAAATAAAAACTGTATATCATATTCACTGCATTAAACATTATTAAAGAAGACGTTAAATAGCGCTTTAGAAATTCAACCTTGTACATTCGGATCAAGTCATATTTTATATATTTTATGAAATATTTGTCTATTTTGTAGCCATCTTAGCACCGTTGATAGACGCGCAGAATGATACTACACTACCCGCTTCCACCGCCGCAGCGAGCACAGCAGCTGCCAGGCTCACCACTGCTCAAAACTCAGCTGTGAGTTCTTTCTTGTAACCTGATGAAAAACAAACTCAAATTTTGGTAGATAGTGTGACGGTTCAACACCCAATTTATTGAATTTAAAAAGAGCCAATCCCAATAAAAATAAACAATTCAATTACTTAGTAAATGACACGGGATCGGTCCTCAATGAAAATGATAAATGGGTGACATTCAACCCAGAAAGCCACTAGTTGAGCTCTTGAAGAGAACATATCGTTAAATTACCATTAAACTAGATGTTTCTTAGTATCAACATTTCTCCAAAACAATTCTTAATGCCCTGTTGAATCTCATAATCAAAATCACGTAACAATTATTTTAAATCTTTGCATTTGACATTATGCAAAAAGACAATGAAAGTAATCTTTCCATTCCAGTAATCAGCTCATTAGCTACTAATTACTGATGACCAGATTACGACGACAATGTATTTATAAAGATGATAGTACCCTCAAACAAGGCACAATAAAAAAGAGTAATCTGCTGTGTTGCTAATAAGGCTATGTAACTAAATGAAAATACCATGAATATTAAGAAATAATTATTTTAAAATATCCCAAATATAAAATCCAGTAAATGGGTGTCAGCATATCTACCGGATAAATCGATCCGAAAACTTACACCCAACAATTCAGCAGCTGAATTTATAACCCAACCCTTGATTATCGTAAGCACACTTATTTCTATTTTAGTAATTAGAGCCAAAAAAAGTAAATGTCAGTATGTGACTTTAATTACAGAGATTATAATATATTGCTAGTAAATTAGTAATACTATTTTTTGACTTACAGGAATCTTTAATGAGATCCAACGCGCACCACCTCATATTGGCGATAGCGGTCGCGGCAGCCGTCAAGTTTCTACGATCATAAATCTTCTCGCAGAATTCATCAACTATGCGATACATCGAATAAGGATGTCACATATCGATGAGAAATATTATATTTAAAAATATTATTATTTGTTTAAATAATTCATATACTCTATTCATAAAATTAGAAACTTAAAATATAAATTCAATGTGATATTAATTAGTTTTATAAAATACTGACTATAATTTATTTCATCGCAAAGTTGGCCCTGCCGCCCTGGTTTCTGGTTATTAATCCAGAAACCAAGATCTGAGGTGGATTTGAGTTTAGTAATTCCCTTGGATAGTTATATCATATAACTGGTTATATGAATGAGAGGTAATGCTAAAACAATCATTTAATTTTTATGTAAACTTACCGTGTTGTTTATTTTAAGGAACAATATCACACATTCCTCAAAATTATAAAATACAAAATTATTTGTTATATCATTAAACACTTATTTGCTCATCTATTGGCGTCAATATACAGTAAAACTATACAATCATTTTTTTTTAATAGTAATGTATAATTATTGTTACTACAGTTATTGTTTTGCGCCTGCATACATGTAGGCTTATTGACGTTTAACTCGTAGGTTTATTGACGTTTTTAATCAAGTCTATTTAAATTGATAAATATTAAATTATTTTTATAAAAGTTCGTTAATTATGTTATTATTTGTTTACGGTACGCGATATGTGATGTTAACGATTATGAAGAATTTGATGTTTAGAATGTTTAGTTTCTAAATTCATTTTCTGAACTGTTAACTGAAATGTCACTATTTGCTTTACAGAGTTTGTTTAAGACGCATAAAAACTTCTAAATCAAATTATATTTTTATTAAAATTTTGTCAATATTTTTTCAATGTATTTTTGAAAGTTGCAATATTGCATAAAATGACTATAATGTACATAGCGTTCTTAAAGCAATGCCACAATAAAAACATAAAACTTTAAACAATTTTAATTATAATAGTCTATGATTACGATTATTGTACTGTATGTAAAATCTTTTATTCACAATTTTCGAAATATTTAAAGTTAAATATCATAAATTAATAAATTAATAAATATTATGAGTAAATGCTGTTCGTTATTTGTACATTAAATGTAATTAAATATTATTGGTAAAGATACAATTCATGGTATTCATTTTTCATAAATAAACTGACATTCAAATTTAAATATTTTTTCATTAATAATTAAGAGCGTGAGAATGAAGCGCAATGAAGATGAATCTACAATCACGTGACTCGCTCAGTGATCTGCCAATAAATTCATAAATAAATTCAATAAATGAGTTCAATATAATATAATTCAGATGCGCGAATTTTCAATATTATATAGTTGTATAATTGATCGTTATAATTTAAAACCATACTATTTTTGCTTATTACACTGCGGCAACCCGACAAACGTTCAAATTACCCTACATCTAGCTACGTAATTAACGTTCACTTGAGATCACTAACCTTCGACCGCTAAAATAGGATCTACAGTATTACTAACCATACTAATTGTAGTATTTTATCGTTGACTCGTTGAGCATATTTTGTGTAAATTGATGTCATTGCAATTTCCTTTGGTTTCAATTTTGGACGACTTCTAGGCGCGATTAAAATAAGCGATTACATTTTCGTGAATCATTCTTCTATATATGCTTATATGTTATCGGATTTTTCTGTATTTAATTTAATACAATATTTACAATTTAACTAAAAAGGATTAATTCTTTTCACAAATACAATAAGCATACAGATACAAAAAAAGACAAAGTAGTTACATACAGTAAAATATAGAAATAGAATAGTTACTAAATATATTAAATTGTAATTAATATATTATTTAATAATATAATATTATGTTTGATAAAAAATTTAAATAAGAAAAAATACATAAATGACAGAAATACACATAGTAAATATTAAAAAGTTTAGAAAAGTGTAGTTAGGATTAGGGTTTAGGTACGGGTTATGATGCCGGTTATCAGATAATGATAAATTAATGTTAGTCGATTGATTGCGACTGTGATAACTGCTAATAATTTTGTGATTATGATGCCTGGAAGCTACTGTTGTTTGTTTATTACACTGCTATGTGTACTATAAATAGTGATATATATATATATACATATAATGTAAATATTGCTGTAACACTAATATCATTTAAATATGAGTGTAATACTAATTTAATTTAAATGTTAGTATTACAGTGCCAAACTTTCTAGTGATACTAAACTATTGAAGAGTACAAACTATAGAATCAATATATACAGTTTAATGTATTTTCTGCAGTAATTAATGCGGACATAATGGCTAAAATTTTTATAGAAATTATTACTGCTTATGTCAGGGCTAAGATGAAGAACTAGTAGACTATAGGGGGTGGGATACTTCCAGGATCACAATATCATCTTTTGTAGGATTAAATGAAGAATGGGATAGGGTCAAGAAAATCAACATTTCTTTCAGAAAACTTTAACTAAACACATCTAGCGTAAATTTTTTTCCAACATTTTAGTTTAGTGGCTGTGTCCATTTTTTAAAATCAAGGCAGGGGTGGTAATAGGGCAAGCCAGGGTGGATCATAGTTTACCCCTTAATTTAATGTTAAAAATACCATAAGTTATTCTGAAACAACAAAAAATAAGCATGAGAAATATTTGTAATTTTTATATTCCCTCAAATTCTTTTCTCGCTGAATAAATGAACTACAGGACTGCTTTGTTTCAAGTGGCTATACGTAAGAAGAAGCCAAATTATCGCTTTATTACTTCTCTGTCACGCACTGATATCAACTTCTTTCATCTTGCACGTTAATTTCTTATTCTGTAATAAATATATGTATAGTTATTAACATATGTATAATAAATATATACTTAAGAGCAATAAATAAGCCATAATTAGAGCACAGCAATAGAACTTAGGACTTTGCTAAAGGAGGCAACAAGTAGTCGTTACTTTTACGGCAAAAGGGCGTCATTCAGTTATAAACTAACACATGCAAGGTTGACAAGTAATGCGCAGCTACAAAATGATTCAATTTTATGTATATTAAATGTACACGCTTTGATGTAATGACTGACTCAAGATGAAATAAAAATAATGATCGTTCTGTGGAATTTAATGGAAATATGTGAATGGAGAGGGGGTTCTCGTGATCAGATGACAACAGCAGCTGGGTCGCCCGCCATTTAAAATAATTGACTAAATTTAACAAAATGTAGAGAGAGAATTTTCTCAAGAACATTTTCGCTTAATATTTTTGCAGCTATAATTGAATAGGCAAAATGGCAACCTGCCAACCCCATCAATGATATCCCCGAGAAAAACTATCTAAAAAATTACAAAATATGGAAATCATGAAATTCAGAAGAGGTCGAAGTCATGTGATGCTATGTTATCGTAGCTTGAGAAACCTATTTTGATATCAATTTTAATGCTCCTATTATGATGACGCTTCTACAAAATCGAAGTAGTCGTTACTATCTGATGTAAAATGTAATTTCAAGTTAAATTAATGGTATGATTACCGATGAACATTAAACTTGTTTTGCAACAGAATTCAAGTAGGCCTACCTAAGTTTTTCTCGGAGCAGATGGCGTGAATCCACATCTTCACTCTACGGGGAGGCGATTAATTTTTCATCCAAAAACTTACTTTCATTAAAAATTATTATAATTCACAAAAATTATCACGATCTTATGTACATTTGTAACTTGTCATTACACTAAGGCAGCTAGGCTTTGTTGGCTCTAAAATTAATTTAATATGTCCGTGTACATTTAATTTAATATGAGGAGTTTTTGGCCCCTCTGTGTCCCCCCACCATAAGTCGATCCCTTATTACTTGAACAGTAAGGCATTTCTCGAGAACATATAAAAGATTGACACACTGATCATTTGTTGATATTCGATTTCAAAATTGACGACATTAGAACTTAGAGTAAATTGAATCTTTTTATTAACACTTCGATTAGATTCTCAAAGTAACATAAATAAGTCACTTTGTACAGAGGTAAGATAATTTAACTAAAGTTGAATTATTATATTAGTCCAGCAGAATAAAGTGTATCCTGTTCAGTGTTCATCATAAAGTCTTCTGTTGTCATAATAGTAAGTAAGCACTTATGCCATATAAAGAAATGAGATCTGTAGGACATTTTTATGTATTATCGATATGACTCCTGAAAGCAAAATGACAGAGTATAAGCAAGCACAGTCCAATCACACAGCAAAATACGATACTACTACAGTTTTTGTTGATATTACTGCTAAGATACTTTGACTAATAATTCATGATAATTAAACTAAAAATTGATGATAATTAAGATAAATCATATCTTCTGTGTTAAATTTAACACGATTCTTTATTTCTTGCCCAGAAATATTAAGTCTCTACAATTATGAATTCAACACTTCGTTCCGTCCTACTGCTCATCAGCGCCTGCATCTATCTTTTGGGTATGTTGTTGTATAGCCTTCACTGTATCATACAGACTTATTAGTAAAATTTAATGTCTGTTCAACTGTATCGATATTACTAGTGTGCGTTTAGAAACCAAAAATTGTTGCAAAACTACATATTTGACAAAAGACTTAATTTTATAACCTGAAATTATATTATGAAAGTGTTGAAATTATTTTAAGGAACATCGCATACGGAATATTGTAAACAATTAGTAAAACGAAAATTACATATTGTACAGTATAAATATGAAGCTTTCACTCACCACTTGGCATCTGTCCATCCAGTTCAAAATTCTGGCCACAACGTGTATGCTTTACACCACTGCTGACAATTATAAATACTACAAAAAGGTCGTGAAAACCTGAGATCTAGAAGCTCTGTTTTTTCCAGTAAGATCTTGCTACGATACCAATCAGTACATAGTTGAGACTCATATAGAAACTCTTGTATATACTAGTGTATAACGAATTTTATCCCAGTTCCGTCAACGTGTCTGACTGTCTCTCTGCCTAACTCATCGTGCCTATTTATCTGTGTATCTTAGAATTTGTGCAAGTTTCATTTTTTCTTTTATAAACATATTTTAGGAGCATACACAGAGCTATTATTTCCAAAAAGTGCTTTTAAAAATTTCTCAAAAAGTGTCTGACAATATATTGTCTTTATGAGCTATCTTTTGTATCTGTGTGCATGTCTTTTTGTATTTTTGTCTGTCTCTTTATCTATCTGTCTGTGTATCTGTGTGCATGTGTGTCTTATGTATAAGACCTATGTGTTCGTTAATTTTTTTATTTGCTTGTCTATATTTTATTTAAACCAGCAGCAAGTCCCATGTCCCAGTCAAATAGCCATAAAACCATAAAACCATAAAACCAAAGTGTGAAAAAATGGTTCTAGGACTCTTAATCAAAGGACGATTCGTCAACGGACTGTTCCTCAAGGACTCTTCTTATAACGGATACTTCTTAAAACCCCTAACACTTACCCCAACCCTAACTCTTACCCTAACCTATACCCTGAACGAAACCCTAAACCTAACCCTAACCCTTAACTCAACGAATATCCTTGACGAACAGTACGTTGATGAATCGTCCTTTGCCGAAACGTCCGCATACCGCAAAAACTGAGTCGACATTTCAGTCATAGTTCAATGACTGGCCAGTGGCCATTTTAGTCATTGTATTCCAGCCTAGTGGTGTCAAGCAATATAAGATATTGTGTGATCGTTTCAGTCACTGTAGTACATTGATTGAATTCACATTTTGACTGTAACATATACATTCTGATCATGCAAAATGAAGTATTTAATCAAATATTTTATATTTTGTAGTCATTTTAGCACCGTCTATAGAAGCGGATACAACCGTTACCACTACTAAACCGACTGCTGCTGGAATAACAACTGCAGCGAGTACTGTTGGAATCACCACTGCTAAAAACGGCTCATCTGTGAGTTCATATCTTCTAACCTGATGGAAGTTAAACTTAAATTTTGCAAAAATTGTAATTTGATTCTCCATAATTTATGCATTTTGACGGTACGAAATAAAATAGACAAAGAGGCTTCTCACAAAAAAATAACAGAAAGGCAACCGCAATGCAGATGTATAGGTATTGGTTCTTTATTTAAGCTTGCTTAGGGGTCGGTATCTGATGTTTATGGGTTAGTGGGAGGGTTAGGTTATCGCTGAGCATAAACCTAATTAACTCTAACCTTAACCATATACAATAAATTTCTAAAGAAATATTTTAAGCCAGCTATTTAGTTATTCACGGTCGAAATTAGTTAGGGAATGAAGATGAGCGACTGGCAATATGCGCGTATCGTTATTCTCTAATTGAATTCTCACAGTTCGAACGCCACACTTGTAAAAATAGCTGTTCTAAAAAGAGTTATTGAACTATATTAGTTATTGAACTATATTACTAAGTTAGGGATAGCATTTAGATAAAGTCGGGCTAATTCTTATCGTATCCATATCCGTTTAGTCAAAATCCTTAACAACTATTTATTAGAACGGCTATTTAAGGACAAGTCAATTTACATATTATGCACATTTAGCTGGAGAATGACAATACGTGACTTTAATTACATAGATTGCAAAATATATAAATCTTTATCTCGTCAAACGGTAGTAAATATATTGATAGTTAATAAGTAGGCATAGGCTAATGCTAATTTTTGACTTACAGGAATCTTTAATGAGATCCAACGCGTTCCACTTCATATTGGCGATAGCGGTCGCGGCAGCCGTCAAGTTTCTACGATCATAAATCTTCTCGTAGAATTCAGCAACTACGCGACACAATGCTTCACATCGACTGAAGATGCCACATATTGATGAGAAATATTATATTTATTATTATTACAATAGTTGAAATATTTAATATCTGCCTTTAAATAGAAACTTACTTTTTGTATAAATTCAATTATTGGTTTTATAGCATACGGTAATTGCAGTAATTTATTTCATTGCAATATTAGTTACTAACTTAGTAATTAAGGACTAATATATCGGTTTATTGTATAAATGAGAGGGAATGCTGAAAAAATCTTTAAAATTTTATGCAAATTTACGATAATGTGTTATCCATTAGATAATATCACACATGCATTAAAAGTCATTTACTTGGCATCATTTCAATATCATTAAAGAGATATTTTCACAATGAACATCTATATCATTAAGCGTCAATTTACAACTCTATAGTGGCATAGTTTTATTTGGATTAGATTTAGTTCGTATTGTTATGTTGGATATATTTTGACTTTTAACTCAGTTTTAATTTAAGTCGATTTAAATATATTAAGTACTAAATACTTATCTGCATATTTGGTTCTTTCTTGGTATACTAACTGATTAACTGTTACTTACTTATTTTCTTACTTGTATGCCAGTAGATACTTTTCGACACCATATATAGCTTTAGTAGACATTTTTTAAATACTCGTTTTTTTTTCTTTTTGAAATTATATTGATTTCAATCATAAATGAATAAACGATTGAATGGCTCCATATATCGGTCGATTCATCAATAAGTCGATGAATCGATGGATCCACAAATGTAATGATAGAAACAGATGATTAATAAATAATTTATTTTCTCTGATTGTTTTTATTACTTAATTTATGTTACTTTATTAATTTACCAAGTTTTCATTTAAATTATTTTGATAAACTGTTTCTTTATTATGTTATTAATTGTGTTTGGGGCATGATTTGTGATGTTAACGATTATGAAGAATTTGATGCTTAAACCGTTTAGTCTCTAAATTCATTTTCTGAAATGTTAACTGAAATGTCACTACATGTATCACAGAATTTGCTTATGACATAATTTATCTTGGAACCTTATTTATAAACATTGAATATCTGTTCATTTTTTGTCTGTGATACACATGTAAGCCTTGAAACAACTTTGGCTATTTTATTTTCTGCGAATTTTATTCGTATATCATTCGTGTATCTTAAATTGACAACTCTTTTAAATTTTTATAGTTAAATGTCTAAGTTCAGTTAATAAATTAATACTTGAAATAAATGTTGCTGGTTACACGTAGGGCCTACTAAAATTGAATGTAACCAAATATAAGGTACGACCGAATACTATAACCGGAAGATACATAACTCACATTTTTACTGTCGCTCATTATAAAAAGAGAACAACGTTTTCTAAAAAATATTTATCGAAACTTGGGTTGGTCATGCTCTAGATTATTACTAAAAACTTGCAGAAATAAAAATACAAAATGAAATCTTCTTAAAAATAACAAGGCAAGCTCAAGTAAAAGCTTCAGCTTAATATTGCGCTCTAATTTACAGCTGGAATTTGCTGATGTTATCTATTGGGAAAATTTGTTTTTGATTAATTGTACACTAGCACAAACTATATTTGAGACATTCTTTACAACAACGACCCTTCAGAGATCAAGCGATGAGTGAACTCTTAAAATATTAACACAGTACACAGTGAAGTAAATAATTTACATTTATGTACGACACCAGTTCTCAAAAGATATTATTTCAGAGAAGCTCAAGCTAGACTTATTTTCAATCACTTTAAATTAAAATTTATCGACGAGGGTGACGCAAAGAAAGGAGCAAAGAAGCTTTATTTAAGATTTCATTTTTATCATAACAAAGGGGTTCGGTTCCCCTCTTGGCCCCAGAACAGTCTCCTAGTTGATATTTTCAAACCACAAGGCCCCACCGCATTGCTATGATCTTGTTCTGAATGATTTATTTCACAGATAGATTTAATTCTGATCAATTTTGTTTTAATATAACTTAAAATATTGTTCCTTATGCCTTGCTTATCGCGATCGCCTCTAGCAAAGGACTTCAATTCTAAGCTCACTGGATCAAATTAATTTGTTCATGTCTTATAACATCTCCAAGCGACGCATTATAGTTTCTCTTAAGATTATAAAAAAAATCGGGTTGCGATTATTAGTAAGGATAAGATTAGGGTTTTCTTTTTAAAAATAATCTGAGCGCTGCACTTTTAACTGTTCAAATAAATAATTATTAATTATTCACATATTATTCCAAAAATATTGAGAATTAGTGGTTTAAAAATACTCGAGTGCTGTGACAGTTTTTATAATCTTATCACTCGCCCCGGAAGTTATCGTCCAATTAATGCAATGACTTGTAAACAATCATGGAAGTCCGTAGAGGTTGCAGCAATGGGGCACTTGCTGCCCCACGGAATATGCCTATAACTTACATAATATTTCATTTAGTGATCAGTATTTTTCTAGAACATGAGCACATTTTTTACACTATATGCTTGACTAGAGTTAACCTCCTTTTCTCTGACAAGTTTCTATCATTGTCGATGGAAAGAATAATTATAGGCCTATGATAGGGAGTCCTACTTTAAGCTACTTGCGATTGAGATTACCATGTTTGAGAATGAATAGCCTACGTGTAGGGCCTACAGTCTTTTCAGGAGAGAGATATTGTAACAGCTGAAGTTAGGGTTAAGATAAAAACTGCTAGATAGTAAGTTTTCCTGGATCACAATACTGGGAAAAAGTCTAAAATAAATCTTCACATTGTTTCCAGAAAACTTTTACAAAATACATCTAAGCACTATTGAGACGTTTTCATACAACTTAAAAAGTCTTAATTTACCATTGTAGTTATATTAAATTAAAACAGAGGATGGATAAAGGGAAACAATTAAGGATCATGACGCTTGTCAATTAAAATAAAAAAGACAATGTTGAGAAAGCAGAAAATAATGAGAATAAAAAATAATTATTCATTATGAAATCCGTCCTTTTCTCGCTGAACAAATAAACTACTCAAGAATTTTATAGCAAGTGGATATAAGAAAAAGGAAAAAAATAGAGTTTATTTTAGCTCTAACATCAAATTCTGTTATGTTAACCAGATATTATATATATATATA
>JAQIXG010005139.1:0-11842 GCA_034700105.1 Oconnorella tubifera | reverse complement strand
TATATAAGGTATAAGTTCTGCTTACAATTAAGTATAGTAAAATTATCCTTATATAGTAATATAATTATATTAAGTAAAATAATTTCATGTCCGTGCTTTGATCTTAATAATAGTTTGAAATTATTCATCATCCACCAAAAATGATCACTAGTAATCATTAGCACTGACTATTAAAAGAAGACACTGTGCAGGAAACTCAATCGCATAGTGGGATATTTATTGAAAGTATATAATCTTACATATCATTTCATAGAAAAATGATTTTTGTGAATTTTTTTAGTGTATTTACTAGAAGAAAGATAAGTGAATACAAATATGATATTTATTTTTAAACCTGGACCAGCCTTTGAGCAGTCAACAACAAACTTTGTAGGTTCGCAAGCTTTGACAGGATTGTCAATCGCTGGACCCGAAACTTTTACTTTACTCGGATCTGTAACTCCTTCTACATTCACCTAAAATTAATAAATCAAATATGTAAAGATTTTTTTTGTAGAATGTGAAAAATAATTTACCTGAAGGTATTTATTATTCACTGCAGTAAATTGACTATAATATTGAGTCTAGCTTACAGGTTTGATTCAGGCTTACATTTACAGGTAATTTAAAACATTAAATACAACATTAAATTTTATAGAGTATTTATAAATGTTACATTGTGACATTTCTAAATATTTATTTTAATGTTGTAAATTACTTGTAAATTAAGTATATATATTTTTGAATAAATCACTTCATTGATGATATTAATATCTAATAAATGTTAAGCTTACCAATTATACTCAATTATTATATAAATTATTAATTATACAATTATTAATATATATAATACTATAACATTAAATTGCACAATTATTTGAAACAAAATTAGTCTTCATTCATATTACTTCAGAATTTCTTAATTTCTTATTTCTTGTCATCTCTCAATTATTAAATCATTTCTCAATCATACAGTATGTTAAGGAGAAGAATACAAAAATCAATCAATCAATACATAGAATACAAAAAGTCAATCAATCCATACCCTGATTGGAAATCGTGGAATAACTACTCCACCATATGTCACAACAACAACGTGTTTGACAGGATTAGTTGGCACATAGCGACACAAATACGTGCCATCCTTGTTATCCTTCACTGTCACTTCTACAGGCTTCTGATCAGCCTCAGTGACGGTAACTTTGAGAGGAGCTTTGCCAGTTTTGCTCGCATCAACTATAAACTCAACCGGTTCATTCAGAGGGACGCTAGATTCAATTCCACGACCTTTTGCAGTTACCTGGAAAAATATATAATTATGGATTTTGGATTAATATTTTAAATTATTGATTTGAGTATCAAATGCAAAATTTAATATTAATGAATGCAAATAGCAGATTGTAGATATATTAAATAGTAATAGGCTTAAATTAAAATCGAACAGCAATTAGGCAGGAAGAACTTGATGACAGGCTAGCAAAAAAAAAAATTAATTATGATAACTATCAAGAATGCTACATGTACTATTATTCATTAAGAGATCATTAAATTCATGTTAACATACTCATGCAATATAAAATGTTTTCATCCTGTTTACAACAATCCCTTGTTATCATCCTGCACATTTATTTCCTATTTTTCATTTATGTGATTCATTACCTACAAAAAATTGAATAATAAAAAGTAATTACGAATGAACAAACCAAGGTAGGATCAAAGTCAGTTGTTGCTGGTACGATATCAGCCATGTAGGGCGAGTTTTGGATGTCTTCATCCTCACAAAGGATATGAACAGCGTACTCTCCAGGCTCTGTGGGAAAGTAGGTGATGTTTGCTGAGCCATCTCCATTATCGTGGCAATCAATCTTTGCTTGAGATGGGCCTTCTATTGAAAAGCCTATAATAAAAACAGAAAAATATTTTCTTTTTATTAGTAAAGCATGATTTTAATTTAAAAATAATTTAATGATAATTTCTGACAAATGATTTTGATATAAAACGATGAATTTTGCACTCAATGTGTAGCTTATCTAATCCTAGATAAATTAATCTACAGTGTATTCGTTATTTGTAACTCACTGGCATTATATTTCATAGAATAGATTCACTTGTAGTTACTTTGTTAAGAAATAAATTATAAACTATTGATTACTTATCATAATTTGCCTAATTCATGAGATTTTAAAATTACCATTGTAACTAATTATGTAAAGAAATCTAAATATGTTACACAATTTACTCTAACAATGTGAACAATAAATAGAATTCTATAACATGAATTGCATAACCACGCATTATATAAACAAGCAGAATTATATAAGCAGAATTATATAAGCATAAGCAATTTTTACATATCCTACCCAGTGCACCAGTTTCTCCATTAGTCTCCACAGTGAAGCTGGCTGCTTGTCCACACATGCCTCCCTCCAATCCAGGACCATAAGCGCGAATCTTTGTGGGCCTGGCATTACGGACCTCAACAAAGAAAGGACTTCTGAACACGTGATCGCCTCCATAGGTAACGTTTACGAGATACTCGCCAGCTTTCTTTGGATCGTACGAACAAGCGTAGGTTGTGTCATCAATCTTGAGGCAAAATAATAGAAGAAATATTTTAAAAATTAGAAGAAAAAGTATAAGAAATAGAAAAAGTTATGCAAATGATAAATTTAAATTGACAATGGAATATATATGATGTTGATTTTGATATCATATCAGGAACTTTCATTCAGTTTTTGTTTCATTGTATCCATCATTATGCACAACTAATTTTTAAAATAACAAAATTGGATTAGTGAATAATATAAAAACATTTGTACCTTTTTAATTTTAACGGGTTCATCCTTTGATCCAGGCCCGCTAATTTGAACCTTGAGATCACCTTCTCCTGCGCCCAGCGTATGAACCTTAAAGTCTGCTACATCGCCCACACGAACACCATTGGCTTGAACACCTCGACCAGTTACATAGCACTTCTTAGGATCAACAGCTGAAAACACATCCAATAATATTAAGAACAGTAAAATACAAGTAGACTAAGTCTTGTGACCAAGAGAGTAACTAGAAAATAGAAATGCTGAATTTTGATATGTATGAACCTTTATTCACGGAAAAAATAGCAGTAATCATATATAGAAAGTAATATTTAACAATTATTATAAGTTTCGTTACATTTTAAATAAATTTATAGGCAGAATTTTTTTCATGCATTATAGTAACATAAGAATATCTGTTTACTGAAGATATAATTTAAAAAGAATATATTTTTCACTTTTCAACAGGGCTCTTGAAGTAACCAGATATTTTAGAATTACCAAAGGTACTATAACTTATAAGGCATATATACAATATTTATATAAACATAGGACTGCTAAAATTAAAAGAACATCTACTAATAACGCTTAATTAATTCCGCAATAATTGGCTACTGAATGGTACAAAATATATAATAGTGAATATGTTTATGCTCATGAAACATATAATAAATTATATCACAGAATTTTTGATATACTAAAATGTATTAAATTAAAAAAGCTTTAAGAAAGTTTTAATTAACATTATTACTAAAGTTCATTCTTTAAATTACCAGGTGAAACTCCGACTCCAAATGGACTGTGTGGTATGGCTTTACCAGCAAAGAAAACATTAACAGAATGAAGACCCTCAACTGTGGGCGCATATTCAACGGTCCACAAATCGTCAGATTTCTTATTAATAACGGGACGACAAGTATCCTTATTACCTTGTTGATCCAATATGACAACATCAACAACTCCAATCCCAGCATCTAATTAAGTCATATTGTAAAAATAACACATAGAGTATTTAATTATCAAATTATTTAATCTTTTAAAATTATAATTTCGCTAAAAGTATGTTAATAATATATTAATTTGTACTAAGGACATTCAAAAAATAAATAACTTTAATTTCATATAAAAAATATTATTCAAAGATCTTAGCTTTAAGCAATGCGCCAACTTTAGACAGGATTTGCTAAAGAAAAATAACCCCCCCTAATGACTTTGCAATAACTAAACCAAAAATCATTATTTTATCCAAATTCACGCATACCTCTATAATTATAATACAAATATTTAATTGTAAGCACTCAAAAAATAATTCACTAACTTTTAGTATGAACGTCAAAGTGAGTTTTTTTCTTTACGACCAGACCCATCTTCTCCAGCCCAGGTCCTGAGGCTGTGACCTTTGAAGGGTCACCAGCCATTCCCTTGACTCCAGCAAGAAATGGACTTTTTGGAATCTCAGTTCCTGCAAATTTAATAGTGATATGATACTGTCCTTCCATTGTAGGTGTGTAGAAGCAGGAGTAGGTGAGATTACGATCTTTGTTGAACACACTTTCATGCTGAAATGTGAGAAGATAATGTAAATATTTATCAATTATTTAGCTCAATTAAAAAATTCATATGAATACTTATGAATAAATAGGTAAATTATAAAACTTTATACTTTTATTACAATAATCAAGCAAAATATCAGGGGTTATATAAGACTTGCAGTGCAAAGACAGCTTGGTCTACATACACCTTGACCTAGTGAATACTATACTTTAAAAATGTAAATTAATAAGAAAAATAAGTTAGCAAAGCTGTGGGTTAATAATATATACACTATCAAGTAAAAACAGCACTTTTGATAAAAAAAATGGTTGATTAATATAATCTAAAAATCTGTTAATATACTTTGAAGTAAAAAAATAATAATAAATTAAAGAACCTGGTAAAATTTGACACGCTTATAATAAAAAATCATCCACAATAATTCAGTATTGGAAATTCGCTATCAAATGATAATGTAAACATTTGTATACAAGATTAAAATTACCGGTTCTTGCGTTCCATCAGGATTGAGAACAGTAATTTCTAGATCACCGCGACCTGCACTGAATGTCTCAACTGTGAAGCGAGCTGGAGCTCCAACACTGTTACCAGTAGGATCAAGACCTTTAAGAATGAAGAAACTCAACAGAATATTACAACTGAAATATTCAGTACACACTATGGATCGATATTAAATAATGCTAAGAATAATAATTTTTCAACAAAAAATCATATTTGCTCAATCATACAGTTTAATGCTGTGAAATAGAATTTAATGTAATTATAAATTTAACTAAAACAGAATAAATAAAATAAAACAACGAAATATGATACTTCGCAATAATGTTAATCAATATATAACTTATTATGAATCAATATATCAGTTAATTAGTAAACAAATAGTGTTAGTAGTAAATAAAAATCTACCTGGTCCATAAGCTCGAACTCTCGCTGGATTAGTTTTAGGTCTGAGAGGCGCACCAGGCTTTAGCTTAAAATTAGGAAACTGAGAAAGATAAGTCATCATGCTCAGCTCATCCACATTAGGGTTACACATCTCAGCTGGCTTGATCAACTGAACACACAGAAAATAATTAGGATTAAAATAACGAGTGTTTTATGATTAGAATCATACTAATAAATTGCCATTAATAAGTATACTTTGTTTGTATTATCATTAATGAGATGGCTACCAGCATCAAGCATCATTTAACTTGTGTCAATAATGTTTAATATCCTTATCAAGACATAAGAGCAGAAGTATAAAGATAAATAAGAATATGTAAAGTTACATTCTAAGTAATAATATTTATATATATGCAATTTAGATGTCATAATTTATTATTAGCTTAACTTACAATTTAGCAATAGATTCTAAAAAGAATGTGATAATATTTACCTGTGGCACATCAAGCCATTGCTCTGCAGCATTCATAGCTTCAGTAGCATTTGGTATACAGTCTTTAGCATTCCAGCCTTCCCAGTCAGGGCATAATCCTGAGAGTTTATTAAAGACAAGATAGTGTAAATAAAATCATAATCATTTGAAAGCTATGCCTTCTATACAATAGAAAAAGTTTTAACTTTAAGTATGTTAAGTAATATTAAGTAAAGATTCAAACCGTGCCTCAATATTGACTCAAAATTGATTTTTTTTAAATATTTGTCAATATTTAAGAGAATGCATTCAAAGTAACAATATCTTTATTATTTGACACTTGAACACATTTAACAGTGAAGCCTCAGCTCTCATTTGTATAGTAAACAGACGCCCACGACACCTTCCACTAATCTCATAATTTAAAGTTGCATGAACTTCATCTATTACCTGGAGCCACTCCATCCACCAGCGCTCCAATGGCTTTCCCATCGTTCCAGTCTGTTGTAAAGTTGTTGATCTGTTTGTTTGGAATCTTATTTTGAACCCAGCCGAGAAGGCGCTGTTTGGGGGTCTGCTCTTTCTTGCTGAGTGGAATTCCTTCATCGTCCTCCCAAGTAGGCATAGAGATACTGTAGTGTAGGATGAGAGTCCATATTAGACCGAGGATCAGCTTTAGTTTACCGTCAACAATATCTGTACTGTCTGGAATTAAGAAATGACCATCAGTGTTTATACAATAGTGAAGATAAATATTTGAATTAGTAAGATCAAGGTAATATTGTGAAAGATTTAATGTAAATTTACCAACTAATAAGTTATTGTGGTGCCTTCTTGTTGTAGATTAATGGATGGATTACAGATTATAAAATTAAAGGAATTGTTATGAGTAATTATAATTAATTATTACGAGTTAAAATTCTTAAGACATTTCAATCGACGACCGAATAAAATGTCTTCAAACTCTTTCACAAATATTTGTAACAACTCTCTCATACAGCTTTTTCGTCCATAGAATCTATAGATATAAAAATCTATTGAATCTTAAAATCGTCATATTTATTAATTTACAGGTCGTGATAACTCAATAGCATATTTAGCGAATGAATGTCGACAATTTCTTTTTAGACGTATACGGGCTACTCAAGTGGCAGCACTTGCAAAAAGATCGTATCAACTCAATATTTTGTGTATTATAAGACAAAATGTGTACACAGTTAGTCACTGACTGTATAAACACCACATGTCTACATATGTATTTATGATTTGAAGAAAGATCCGGTTCCTTGAATAATTATTCATGGTGTAAA
This sequence comes from Oconnorella tubifera, assembly GCA_034700105.1. Classification (NCBI taxonomy): domain Eukaryota; kingdom Metazoa; phylum Annelida; class Clitellata; order Enchytraeida; family Enchytraeidae; genus Oconnorella; species Oconnorella tubifera. The sequence goes on along the minus strand of JAQIXG010005139.1, from coordinate 4,829 downwards.
TTATTCTGAGGCCTATAAAGCTCGATTCTGAGAATTTTAACACGTGAAGGGTCTAAAGTTAAAGGCTTATAGGCCTAATGCTGTCGATTCATTATTACCGTAAGCAGTTAAGTAATATAGGTATGATATAATATTATTGCTTATTTAGAGACTACTTTTTCTTTATTAATTTTACAGTTCGCTGCATCAATTTTTCCATAAATTTTTTAAAAAATCTTGTGGATTGCTAGATACTAGGCTATCTAGCAATCCACAAGATTTTTTAAAAAATTTATGAAGATAACATACAAATTTTTAACAGATAAAGGAAAGCTACCAGTTAAAATTTATACAGATAAAGGAAAGTTACCAAAAACATTTATTTCTTCAATTTATAGCACTGAATACCGGCATGGCCTATTAATAAAATTTAGGAAACACATTAATAAATCGCTACAAAATGAAATCAACTAGGGCTAAATGTTTACAATTTATCCCTAAATACACGGGTTCATCAGTTTAATTTATAGTAAATAAAAATAGTAATTGCATAATTTTTTTTAATAAATTAGAATACTGGCGAATATTTCTTGAGTAAATGCCATATACGACCCCCCTTCAACTTTAGGTGCATAGTTTGTATATTAGTAAAAATATTATTTTAAATTTTTTAAGAAAATATTAGCCACATAAGCAAATGAAGACTTTTGTAAAGAACAAACAAGTTAATGAAATTTGTACCCTTCAAATTCAAACCATTCAAAACTATCTGGAATCACAACTACGCGCTATCAGCTTGCATAATTTTAAATTTTGAATTAATCAATGTAAATAGAGCGCAAATCACATAACAAACAATTCGTATACCGCCTGTCATAAAAGTCATAACCTCCGCAAATACACTGATTTCACAATGTGTATATTTAATGTTCAAAGCATACAAGGCATCTCCAGCCGCTCTCCTCAGCCACAGGGTCCTACTATTGACCGAATACTGAACAACCGCATGGCGCTGACTCAAAGTAAACATTGAGAGGAGATAGAAGATAGCGAGCTTTACTAATCAATGAAACAGAATCAATCAATTTAATCTCAAAGCTTCAACTGATCTAAATTCTCCACAATCTCTTAAATAGGAAATAGATCAGGCCATATACGCAATGCTCTTGGGATTTAAGTTCTGGATAAATTAATGAATCTATATCTAAAGTTTCAAACATGCTCTTTCTTTCCACTCTTTCATTAAACGCAAACCAGTAGGCCTAATGTAGGCTAGCTAAACGACAAGAACAGTGTAAAAGTGATTATGTTAGAAAACTTTCAACTACTGTACTAAATTTTCAATGCAAGTATTGTGAACTAAGCAATGTAATCATTGTCTAGAAAAAAGATGAGCAAGTTTAAAACTAGTTATAATAATAGGCCTATTCTAGTGCTTTTATAAATTCATAATTAATCTCATAACATATTATAAATCGAGCAAAGTAGCCTTGCAAATAATATTACAATTAGAAATATGCCTGTGTAAAACATTGCAGTCAAAGTTGTTGTTGCATAATAAATTCATAGCAACTAATTTTTTGTATAAGTTTTCTTTTTCTTTGCATTAAATCGTACTGTATGCTATATTGCTGTTATTTTAAATTTAATAGAAAGATATATAATATAAAATAATATAATATAAAAGTTTTATTAATAAAAATGCAATAGTGAACAGAGTACTAAACTAATGGCATGTCACTTCGTCCATGCATGGTTAAGCATTTTGTATAAATTCAAACACGGCCTAAACGCCTGAAGACTTCAAAAGCAAATAATATTACAGTGAAACCTTTGCCTTGCACAGGCTGACAGTCAGACAGCAAAAAATGTCTGCAGTCTAAAAAGGACAGGCTAAAGTCGATACACAAATTATAAACAGAGCTATAGGTTTTTATAATAGGTTGGAGTTTAAAAATGAAGATAAAAAACATAGCGTGTGCGATAAATGTACTTATAAAAAACATGCTAGTCTAGCCATGGTTTTTAAAAGTGTATAGGGCCTACAGCAAAATTTGTAAACTTGAACGTGTATACAGCAAAACTTATAGATAAAAACTTTAAATTAATTCTAAAACTGGACAGTGGAAACTCTATGTGCCACTGTTCAGTTCGAAACCGAACACCTGCCTGGCATCTCTAATCACTGACAATTCGTAAAATATTCAAAATTTAGTTTTAACGACAATGCTTCATCATGCCTAAATTAAATGTGAATGAATGTTATAATGTCTAAATTAAATGTGCCCAATCCTAAAACCTTTTTCATTATAATTGTCAAATAAATCCAATAATAATTATTGATATAAAGCAAATTTGAAATAAGTCTGCTGAAATTTTAAAAATATTTAATTTTTGTAAATTTGAAAATTTGAATGCTGTGTATTTATTTCATGTAATATCCAATTTCTTTAGTTTTTCTTATAATTTACTGATGTATGCTTTGTTTGTTCTGACGACTGATAAATTAAAGCATCGCATATAAAATATATACAAAGTAAAACTAAATTATAAAAACATCTACCAGTTGGCCAAGATATTGGCCAAATGATTTGTATACTAGTATACCAGCGAGTAGGCTGACTATTTTTATATATATCTTTAGTGCCTCTTAAGGTTCGTTTATAAGGTCTCTTTACCACACTTATTATTAGTCATTTTGATTATTCAATACTATTAAAACTTATAGGCCTTGCATTTTTTATCACTAACTATCGATTTGATTTAGTTTGCAGTATAGTATTTAACAACTCAATCAATTGTTTTTGTAATTAGAGCTTCCATTTAATATATTTAATGTCTGTTGATTTTTTGACATATTTATGCTTAGATATTTCCAAATTCTGTTTTTAATATAAATGAAATCATAAACCTACCAAATTTTAACAGCGCTAAATTACTAAATATACCTTTTATAATCGATTATTAAATAAAATTTCAAATAGCACCTACCAATATTGACAATACGAATTCCCTCGTCATCCTCCAGAAACTTTAAACCCAACGTCACGTTCTCCAACTTCATCGTTCGAAATGTCGGTCGCTTGTTCCATCTCAGAAACCTCTTCCCAGACAACACCTCCACGAGCGCGAGCAACCTCAACCCATCCGAGAGGTCAGTCTCAAGGTCATTCACGTGTTTGTTGACCGTTTTCAGGTGCTCGTTGGTCCAGCGTGTGAATGTGTTTTTCTGGATCAGTTTCCACTGAGCATCTCCTGCAAGTTCCCTCTCTGTTGCGTCACCGTCACCGAGGTCAGAAGAAGCAAGATGCTTTCTTGAGGCCATTGCAAATTACTACTAAATTATTTTTTATATTTTCTCGAAATTCGTGCACAACTTCAATTTGAAGAACAGGCTAAAGAGCTAACGACTAACTTTAAATCAGTGTGTTAAAGTATCATATCGGTATCCTGCTATTATACTAAACTATTGTATAATGTAATAGGCCTCAGTCTTTGCTGTCTATATCCGTTATCTGCTCTAAATAATGTACGTCTACTAGGTTTACAGTTAATTATAATAAAAATGTAGACCTATACTAAATTATCATGCCGCTACTCGCTTTTTTCGACACTGACACCGTATCACGCGTTCTTATATCCGTCACTACAGTGGCCTAGAGCGCATAAGGTAAAGCAAGTCAGTCTAATGTGCGGGTGGTATTATAATTCTGAACGAGTATTTCTTAATAGTCATAAATTGACTTCGTTTAGCATCATGTAAAATACTTCAGGTATATAAATTGCTTTAAACAAGTTATCTTGAATCTATTAGTAAATATAAATTAAATGAATGTTTTTCTAATTGCATGTTTTTAAAGAGCAGTATGCCTATCGATGCCGTTATGAATTAAAAATAACTGCATATTTCTTAAAGTTTATAATCACATATGTTTGGATTGTCAACTTGTAAAAAAAACACTAGTAAGAACAGTGTTTATTATTAAATCTCAATCTACTGCTGATAGATCCTAACATCTTGATATCATTAAATAGGCCTACTGCAGTGATTCAATCAAGTAATTCTTAGGCCGAATTATAATCACAAAATTAAATGTTGCGTTTCATAAATATCCTTGATATTAAAATCATATGTATTTTTCAGAGAATTTGGTGCCGTACTCCCCCTGCTACAAAAAAGACTGTATAGAATTACAGATGTCACAAACTGGCTAGCGCGGATTGTTGAGTATGTTTGTGTGCTATGCAACTACAATGAAGGTAGGCGTGGGTAATATGAGCATTGCAGTTTCAAGTCTGTGCAATCTTTAGCTAATCAATATAAATCACACTGTCACTATTATAAAGTAGGCCTTTATAAATGCATTTGTCAAGAATTATCTTCCGAACTAAAAAGCCAAAGTACTGTCAAATTTCAGGCTCATAATTATCAATGGCACATAGTAAAATTTTAAATTAAGCTACAATTTAAAGATCATACTTGACTAACACTTGATTCGTATTAAGATTGGTTAAAGTAGCGGCAGATAAATTAGGATTGAAAACTCCGATAATTATTTAGCCGAGAGATGTGAAATAGAACCAATGGAGGAAATAAAGGAATAAATGACCGTGTTGGTGATAAAACTTTCATTTTTTTCAAAATATTATAATTTTCCTTTCATTTAATTTTGCTAAATAATTTAAATTAATTTTCGTAAATGATTTATCCGTCACATATTAATTGACATCAAGAAGTCTGTAAGTTGTATTATTATGGTCTAATTAACTTTATTAACTCTTTCTTTTAACTTGTACTCTCTGTCTGTCTGTCTGTCTGTCTGTCTGTCTGTCTGTCTGTCTGTCTGTCT
>JAQIXG010005138.1:0-11843 GCA_034700105.1 Oconnorella tubifera | reverse complement strand
CATTCATATATTAAGTTACTTTTAAGATAAGAAATTTTATAATGTAAATATACTGATTTCTTAAAATTGTGTTAAATTACACATTGCATCCCAATGCAGAAGTACTAATTTATTAATACCAGATGAATGCATGATCCAATTAAATACTGCAATAACTCTACTTCTTGCACGATTTAATCCAAGTTTAAACTAACATTAGATTTAGATAGAATCTAAAAATAATAATTCAAAATGATAAATATTACAGGCATTCAATTAAGCATGTAAATACGACTCTGAAAAAATTGCAAAAAATCCTTTAAGAAGATGGACTTTATTTATTTAAACACATTTTTTATTGATATATACGCAAACAGGTCTCTTATTTATTTAATTAATTTTAATTTAGAAATGTAAAATTAAATCTTAAAAACTTGACAGTATGTAAAGACTGACTTTTCATTCCAGATGACCACTATCTCAGCAATCTGATGTTTGATCTCAACAAATGCGTCCTGTACTTGCAGACTGGTACTCAAACAGGCTACAACAAAGACAACATCATAACCCTGAGAAACATTGAACACGGAACAACTTCTTATGTTTCAATATATTTCTGCTCCGTAACTAATGATCATAATCAAGATATCAGCAACTATTATTCTAATGTAAATGACAGTAATGAGATCTAACAATTATTTAAATTGTACATAATAGTAATGGAGATATCAGCATCTCTTAATATATTTTAATGTAAATAATATCAATAGAAATATTTACATCTTTCTAATATATAGAAAGATTCAACAACATTAAAAGCATTACAAAACTGACCAGCCACATCATCCATTCTCTTAACATTATTGACAAGAGACATGACGTACTCTATCTTATGTAACACTGACTCATACTCTTGCTGAAAATATACAACTACTAACTTCATAAGAGGAAAAAACAGCTAAAAAGCTGCTTTAGATATGAAAGAAAGCAATAAAGGAAAGTATTAGTTGTACTCGATGCATTTAATTCTAGAAACTTTAATTTAACTATAACGTATTCTGATATGCCACTCTCTGTCTCAAGGGAATACAACTAAAACGGCACCTTTATATATTTAACAATCATTATTAAGATTTATAAAATATAAATCAAATAGGACTGTTGTGTAATTGCAGAAGTAACACAACAACAAAACATAAGAAGCAAACTAAAGGTTCAATCAAATGCAATGAATCTTATCATAACAATCATGTTAGCTTTGTATTTTCATATGATTTGTTGATTTGTTTTACATTAAGTATATTAATTCAACTTATTTTCAATTATAGCAACCGACCTCCATCTGTAAGACTTGATCAGTAATGCTTGCTGTCTGTTGATCTGTCTGTGCATCTTTTTTCAGTCTATGCAGCTGGGCTAATACATCAGCAAATACTGTAGTTGTTCTGGGCAAACACAGATGAGGAAACAATTAGCGGCAAAAGATAGGCTGCTTCGATGTCAACAGTTACTATATAGGATTGCTATTATAAAGAACCTTGAAAATATATCATGTTAATACAACATAACCGTTATAGCCAGTGGCGCCAGTATGATTTTTTACTGTGGGAGGGGGGACAAGAGATCTAATTTCACGTAATAGACTCGTTTTATTTATAAATTTCTTTTTATACGTATGTGATCTGTTTTTACTAATTTCTACATTCATTTATATTGATTGCTTTATTTTTATTCATTTACAACTTATGTGCAACCCACATTCGTGTGAGATAAAATTTTCTTCCGGGGGCTGTAACCCCCTGCCCTCCCCCTTCCAATGCCCCTAATATAATTGATTTGCTAATGACAGCTAAGAACTAAACAATAGAGCAGCCATATTTAGTAACTACTAGAACAAAATAGGCAAACATAAAAAAATGAATGAATGAGCTAATTAAAATGCAACTTAAATATACTCTTCATGATGCAGCAGACTTGACCAGATTTATAAGGCTAGGGGGGGGGAATAAAACTGAAAAAGTAGAAACCAATGTATAAAGAGCAAAACTTAAACTGAACAAATTAAAAACTAAAGTATTATTGCAGTAAACCTTGTATAGAGAAGATTTCCTTCTTCTTCTAAATGCTGAATGGAGATGTCAGGAGGAAGTATGTTGACTGTTATTGGAGACAAAGAAACTTCTTTTAAGTTGATTGGAACATATCTAGAGCAGAGCAAATACCGAGTTACACATGAAGACTTTACATATAGAAGTAATGTCAGTTGATGGCTATTGGATGTTGTAAATTTGAATATACTTATTAAAGAAGTGTTTTATTTTTGCTCTGAAAGCAGAGGATGATATTAAGTAGTATGAGAGCAATGATCATCTTTTTATTAGTAAATTCCATTTGAGGTCACTTTGTATAAAATAGAAAAAAATATTCTAACTGCATGAAGGCATCAATTGTCACATTTGTATGCAATTTATTAAATGGAAATAAAAGCTTCCCATCCGACAATCAACAAGTTGTAAGGACACTAAGTGCTCTATAAGAACACATTTCATTCATTCAGTTATGTATCATGCAAGCGATGAAAGGCGAGTGAGAAGTTAAACAATGATTCTTAGATATTAGACGCTCAAGGTACAAGCACTGTTTCTAGTTCATAGTTAGATTTATTTGCATTTTAAATTATGATGTAGAAGTCAAGTAAGGATTCTTGAGAAGACATGCTTCAAGTTGCAAAAGGAATGATAATCACTCCGGCATTTATTAAAGAAACTTGAATCAATCTAACTGCGTATTATTAAAACAAAGATCACATAAATCATGGTTTATATTTCCTTACTTGAATGAAGCTACAATCTGATCATGACCAAAGTACTGAAAGTGATCATGATGTATGGAGTGATGGCACTCCTCACATCCCACAGTGGGGCGCCGTGTGTACTGGGGGGCATGAAAGCGAAGCTCTAAGTACTTAGCAAATGACATCGAGTAAGTATCTGATGACATAGGAAGTACTGGACTCAACTGAAGTAGTACACAAAAACTTATGAAAGCACATTAAAGAAAATTAACATAAATCCTTATGGAAACATTGAATAATTTATTACTTGTGCTTATTTTAAAATAAATAAAAGACTACTAATATATGTAGCAAAATTTTGCAATGCTCTGCATTTCTAAAAAAGAGTAATCTAACTTTGAAATTGATGAATACATAAAAGATAAAACAAAATTTAAGTTTATAAAATTATTGTGATTTATCTCTTTGATCCTTACTGTACTTTCTTATTTCTGACTAAATTTCTTTTCTTTCTTGCTTAGCATCACATCAGCACAGAGAAATGAGTTAAATATAAATAACGATTCAATTACTATGATGCACAGTAATTGAATCTTCATTCAATCACTGATAACATATACAAGTAGATGATAACATATACTAAGTTCACTACAAAACCTTTAATAAGCCAACAGCATAGAAGATCAAAGAAGCTCTAAATATTAATTATTTCAAAGTTTATTTTTTATTTTTTACTCTACTCTTGCTCCATCTTCTTTTCTACTTTCTATACCTTCTTATATTACGCATCATAATAATTAAGAAATTACTTTAAATAGCAGAAAGGAAATGTACAAATAGAGAAAAAGTAGATACAGTAATAATCAGAGTAAGAAGTAGATAATATCCACTTTTTACTCTGATTATCACTGTATCTACTAAATAAGTAGAAGAAATATAAGTAAGAGATAAACTGTCTATCTGATAAGTAATTAAAATATTAAATTAATTCAACTATTGATTGAACTGTTTTTATTCCGTTTTTAACCCAAGTTTTTATCCTATGCAAATCTCGTATTTTTAAATTTTTGCATTAAAAACATTAAAAGACAAAACCAGCAAACATCCTGTCTGACCTGCCGACACCTTCTACACCAGGTCCACATGAGCACCGAGTCAGGACACCCTCCATGCACCATCGGTGTGTCAAGCTTCTTAAGCACTACCTGTACGCACGCTGACCCATGCACAAACCTACGTACATGGTCGACCATGGGCGTGTCACATGACCGACTTACACAACGGTACGTCTCACTGAAACAGTACTTTTCTAGGAAACCACCCAGCGTGACGTCAGAAGCACGCGCGTAGAACGTCATGTTGACAGTCCTACAAGAGTCACGACAATATGATACACAAGAGTCATTTTAATAGGACACACAAGAGTCATGATAATAATATGACACATCATTGTTATATAGAGAAAATGTTTATAAAAAACATCTAAAAAAAGGAAATTTATTATAAAATCACACTTTTTTTCTTTTCTATCATTTACGCTTCAAAAATGAAATATTGACACTGGTTGGTCTATAAACTAAAACTACAAATATAGTAAATAAGGAAAAAAAGTACAATAGAACCAATCTCTACCTACCAGGGATAGACACAAGGTGTGGGTGCATTGAGCGACTCACTGGAGAAACTACTAAACAACAAAGCAATGCGCTGATGACTCAGAGGGTCCAAACAATCGACCAATCCCAGCTCTCCTCTATCAGGTGACAGGGCAGCTGAGTCCTTGCTATGGGGCGTGGCTTGTGAAGTGAATGAGCGGGAGAGCAGACTATATTCTCCTATCTGACCGTTATGACAGGCAGAGAAGGGAATGCGCCCTCCCCGGGCCCTAAAGTCTGCCAGTAGGGCCTGCATAGAATCATGTTATTTATTACAAATCTAAAGTCATTTGGTCTGATTTATAAATCTTTCTATATAATTATTAGACAAACATCAAGAATACTTTAAACGCAATATATTTTAACTGTATGTTTACTCAGGAACTTGAATAATGTAAAAAAAAACTGAAACTATACTGTCAATAAAATTAAAATTCATTGCACCTCTATCAATATATAACATCATTATCACTTGAAACAATTTGTATTAATTTACAAATGACACAAATATTAGCTAAAGTTTTTACTTTACAGTAAATCTGATCCCTATATGAAACATCACTTAAGAAAGAGAACAAGAAGCAGCCAATGACAACGAGTATATCAGTACTGACCTGTACTGAGCTGTCAGTAGCCGGCGCACACAACTTTTCCACAACAAAAGGATGAGGGGGCAACATGGCCACAAATGACCCCACCCCATTCTTTCCCTCCCCCACACCTTTACTTCCCTCCCCTCCCCCGCTGTCAATCAAACCAATGCCTTGTTTACGTACCCGCCTCTCCTTCACTCCCCCTAAAGCCCCGCCCCCAGCCCCTCCCAATTCCTGTCCATCAAACCTCTCTGACCAATAGACATCAGACTCAAAGAATGACCTGAGTGGACAAGCAAGGCCTGCGTCTGACTCCAAGTAGGGCAGAGTGAAGTAAATGAGAGGAGAGACAGACAGACAGACATCCTCCATGGACTTCCTGAATGAGTAGTGAGATCCATGTGTAGACATACAGGAGGACAGGGTAGGATCAGTGGGACGTTGCTGGAATATCGCCTCATTTTGAGACTGCTGGTACGATCTTAGTGGATCAGTTGGATCTCCATTAGCATCCAGCACAGAGCTGACTGCTTCATGTACTGATTTGTAACTGTCAACAGAGTCAGTGAGCAATTCTTCAACTCTGTTTGATTGTTTAGCAAGCAGTGAAAGTTGAGTTGAAGTATTGTCTGTTGAGCAAAGAGTAGCTAGCATCAAGTGACTTGATGTCGGGTGACTATCAGTCAACACACTGTCATCAGGTAATGAACATATTGTCTGCATAGATACTGGATCAATGTTCTGGACTGATAGCTCAGTTTTATCATCATCACATGATTTCTTGCCATTACGTGATTTAACATCATCACATACTGTCAAATTCACAGCGGCATTGTCTGTGTCAGCTTTCAAGACCTCAGTCTCAGTAGGTGTCAGCAGAGTGTCACTAGACACTACATCATCAATTAACACACTTTTATTAGATGTCACCGATGATTTACTTGCCATATCTTTACTGCCACTGGCAAGCAAATCTAAGCTGGAATCTCCATAACCTGCGATAATTATCAAATCCATCTTGCAAATGGCATGGTCAGCAGTGATCTCTCCGCAGCTTGCCAAATCCTTCCTACCAGTGGCAGGATCCACACTGGTAGGAGGAAAGACTGTCTTAAAGTTATCAGGTTTAACATCAGCAGTATCGCAAGTCAGATCAATGCCATCATCTAACTGATCCTGACACTCCACTCCACTCTGCATACAAGCCAGCTCATCAGACAAGAAGGATCTCTCAAGACGCGTGTGATACATGGCATACGTGAGAAAGCTCATGATGTGCTTGACACGCTTGAGTTCAGAGAGAGGACCACCTCTCAGCGTGACAGTACAGCCAAGGTGTGGAGGACAGCCTTCAAAGTACATCAGGGTCTTTGATACGCCTACAGGGATGACAGAGCAAAAGGCTATTATCATCATTCTTGGATGATAACATAAGAATGTTTCATGAGTTATATTGATAATTACATTCCTTTGCTTTCATACTTTACATCATTTTCTTGAACTTAAAATTTAAACTTTTGAATGGTGAGTTGCATTCTTAGCACACAAGTTATATGATAAATAATTGGCATAAAATCTTACATCTATCTTCATTGCCATTTGTGAATAACAATGAAGATTTACTGCACCCTTTAGCGTGTCGCTTAATGGTGCAGCAAATCGGAAAATGTTTATTGCAAATATTATTGAGACTGTTAAAGAACTAGCAGCTTTCCGTTTTAAATCCAGCAGTTCAACCTCTTAGCCACTGGGTCTGATATCAAGACAGAAACACTTATGACTGCAGGTAGAGTAATATCCGTAGAACATTTATTTTCTTATTTACTTGTTATATTGTCAAATCAGAACAATTTACAAATAAAAAACACCTATCAAAAAATCACGAAGGAAATCTATAATATATCTAATAAAATTAAGAAAAACCTGTCAAAAATTATATTTATGCATGAAACACTAATTAACATCATTACAAATAGTGTTGCTTAGAATATGACAGACCGTCTTGTGTAGCAAATGTCTGTAGACTAAAGTTCTGACAGTATCCCATGGTTGTCTTACTAACAAGACTGTCTATGGATGTCACTATAGATGCCTCTGTCAATCTGGCCACTCTCTCCATAACTGACTGCAGACAAAACAAGACAAACATAAAGGATTAGAGCACTGGACTTAGAGAAAAAAATTCATTCTAATACATTCATCATGAAATATTTCATAAATTTGCTGCACCTTTTATTAGTCAAATAATAACATAGACATTATGCACAACTTACGATTTATCTATTGATGTACAGTGATTAAGTTTATCATTATAACTTTAGTATTAAGACTTTGTCAGAATTTAGTAGAATTTTCTGTCAAATTTTTCAGAATATTCAAACAACTTTAAAAAGTAATTATATCATGAATTATTGATTAATAACAATATCGTCAATATCAGGATAACAATTCTTGTGTTGATTCTATTCTTGTGAATAAACCAGACAAATAATAATAATAATAATTGTCTTCAGATAATTTAACAGCTGAAATAAAGAAAGCAATGATTAGAAACACTGACAAAATCTTCTTGAGTACATTATACTCTATATTGTGCATCTATACTGAACTATTGACTACAGTTGAACAATGAGAATTTTGCTTATAAATATCATTTGTATAGAATGATTTTTAGCCATTTTCTATATATGCACAGTTTACTTAAGGTTATAAGGTTAAGTTTAACATCATGGATTACCGTATTTTATAAACGATGTCTCAGACGTAGCTATCAATTTAAGCCTTTTACTGAAGGGTGCATCAAGTTAGCGAAATAATGAGCTTTCAGAATTCGAACCTGGACCTGTTTCATCAATATCCAGCATGGCAACCACTTCTCTATGAGAAGTGGTTAGCATGCCTTAACAATATACATTGTTATACATACATAATATACATATGCACTGAAGTATATTATATTTATTCTGTCAAATTCAACAATAAAATAACTTAAAACTTACGATCAAAGTTTAACGCCTCACTATTCATTAAATGAAATATAGTTTCATATTGAACAGTTCTATGAACTGTATTCATGTACTAAAACTCTTTACAAGTTATCATTGCTACAATAAAGTCTAGCAGACACACAATACTAACAGGCTTGACATTGAGCACAAGAGTGATGCCTGCATCCAATAAGAATCCTTGCGCTATGCGTGACACAGTCTTCTCTACCAACAATATATCAGGCAACAGAGTAGCTATGCGACCTATACAGTTCTTTAGAAACTCATGCTCCTATCAACATACAGGCAATATACAGAATAAAACAGAGGAATATACAAGCAATATACAGAATAATAAACAGCAAAATACAATATATATGTATAAAATAAAATGCAGCAATATGCAATCAATATACAGAATAAAACAAACTAAGAAACAATATAATTTTTAAACTGTTAACCAAGATTACTATCATATACACCTACTTATAAATTATTAACTATATAAACAAAATTATCTATATAAACTCTTATCAGTCTTATAATCACAAAACAACATATAAGTATGATATAACCAGAGACAAAGTCAATAAGAACAAAGAAAAGAATCAGAAAAGGCAAAGAGAACGAGACATCAAACCTGAAGTATCTGAGGTTCTAAGGAAGAAAACTTGTTCTCAATTCTCTGATACTCTATCGGAGACCGAAGCAGTAGAATGCGTGGATTGCTGATTTGTTGTCTCATCTTTTTATGCGCCACAGTCTTAGTGCACACCACACCGTGCACAATGGTTGTGCTTGTGCGTGCACCACCAGCTATCTGATGCAAGTAAGTGCAGCAAAGAATAGTAGTTTAAAATGGTACCCCAATAAAACAGCCGCAAATACATTAACCCAGCAAAAATGACGCAGTGAATTCATTTAATAACCCTAATCCTAACTAACACTAAACTTAACCCTGACACTAACCCTAACTTCAATATTAACCCTTACCCGAATTCAAATGCTCTAATATTCTTTAGGAATCAAACAAAAAAAATTAATGAAGTAAAAAAAGCTAAATAAATATATATAAAAATACTAATGGATTAATCAAACGATTAACCTGTAATTATATAATATAAATTCACAAAAAAAACTAAAAAAAAACTAATTAACTACTTTTTCTATATTAGCAACGACTCCCGTCAATAAAGGTTCAATATAAACGGAAACAAGTATTGATTGTTATAAGAAAGAATTCCTTACAATAATTACAGTATAGGCGAATAGGCTATGAGTATGAATATTATTATTGATAATATCTGAATAATATCACTTATGGATATTATGTGACATAATCGTAGTGTTCAAAATTAATTGTATATTATTCGCATAATCAAGTAAAATATAAAAAAAGCGCACACCTTTTTAAAGCGAACATACTGTCTTATATCCATGTCATCTCCCTCATGTCTCACATCAGGCCTAACAATCTGACTGACTCTCTGAGACGTAGACAAGACTGTCTCAGTCCACTTCAGAGACAGTCCGCACTTACGCAACATTTGTCTCGTTAGCTGAGTCATGTGATCCATGTGCATCTTACTGTGTCGTATAAATGAAGCAATGTCATTCCTTTCTAACTGCTTTTATTGGAAATTTCAATTATGACATAAAATGAAAATTTAGTATCAGCAATTTGTTTGCATTTATATGGCAATAATTGTTTGCATCATAACCCGTCAAAACGGCCCCGACTATTCTTAGTCTTATTCTTAGCGTTAGGGTTAGGACTGAAGTTATGATTAGCGATCAAATTCAAAATTGATTAGGGTTATGGTTATAAAATGGTATACGACAAAAATGGCGATCACAAAATGGAGATCATCAAAATGGCGATCACAAAATGGCGAGCGTCAAAATAGCGACTATATCAAAATGGCGAGCGTCTTAATGGCAACTGCATCAAAATCGCGATTCTCATAAAAGCAATTTGTATAAAATTATAAATAATAAGGCAAAACCATTAATATATAATCCGTTTATTATTTGCTATCAGTTTACATAGACGATACAGTTTATTATCAGTTTAAATTATAAATAATAAGGCAATAATATATAATACATAATACATGCACGATACAATAAAAAACCAATAATATATAATCAGTTTACATAATTAAGTTAGTTTTAAAAGTTAAGTTAAACTTGAAGGCTCAAGTTGTGTGCTATTCCAAGAAGATAATCAAGTATTGGACGTTGATTGTAATCAATGACTGATGTTTTAATCCTTGCTGCTGTTTTCTTGTAGATCCTCCTTCCTGCATTCGGTTGCTGTCCAGCAATGTACCGTTCAATCTTCGCTTCATTCATGTTTTGTTCCATCTTCAAAGCATCGATGAATAATTTTCTCAAAACAAAAATAAAACCCATCTACAACTAATAAATCTCGACCTTTATTACTCTTTACAAATTCTAGAGGCATCGTTGAAGATAATATTTACTTTATAAAAATGTAACAATGTACAAGCTGCTTAAATAATTTATTTTAATAGATCCTTTCTTTGATTATTACTCATTTTCTTACAAATTAATAATATTTTCTTTGAAGGATTCTCTAGCTCAGCTTCTTATTTGAAAAATTCCAATGTTAATTACAACAAAACCATGACCGTTCTTTGATGTCTACTCAACTTATTGGATGTGTATAATTATAATTTTTCATCAAATAATTGTTTGCTCAAATTTATAGTGATCGCTTTTTTGATGATCGCCTTTTTGATGCAGTCGTCATTAAGACGCTCGCCATTTTGATATAGTCGCTATTTTGAAGATCGCTTATTTGTGATCGCCATTTTGACGATTGACATTTTCTGATCACCATTATTAATGTAAACCTTATAAAATGATTGATAGGACTGTTTTGTCAGGTTAATGTATTCGAGGTCATTTTGTCAGGGTACCTGTTTGCAATGATATCATGCTATTTAACGCCTTTATGTGATTTACTAAAACATCAAAGATTTGATGTAAAATTTTAAAACCCATCAAGATATTAGATCTCTCTCTGTAATTGACAAGAGTGTTGCATATAAACAGACAAAATGAGACCAGTTATTAGTAACAAAATTAACTATTTCATAAACAAAAGACTTATGTCGGGTGTCAGGATACGTACATATGAATAGAATCCATACATGTGTTAAAATTGAATTAAACTACACAATAATTTTATTTTAGTAGCATGACGTCATTATAAATAGACGATGATGTCCAATGAATTATTTGTAATAGCCACGGGCCTTGCAAATTTTAACCAGTTGTATATAGCTAAAATAAGTTTTATAGTTAAACAGGCTGCCTCGAACCCTACATTAATAATATTTAATAAAGAAGAGATTAATTATTAAAGGAAGAGACTAACCTAATTTGTTCCCTAGATGTCCTCTCATACTGATCCTCACTTGTCTCTGTCCCTGTCTGTCTGTCTGTCACTGTTGATGACTTGTCTCTTCCATGATCAGTGTCAGCTGATGACATCACTGCGCCACAACTCAACATGTCACCAATAACTGGCATCAAACCTACATCCACTGACACTGCAGCTGTGTGAACTGATTCAGCGGACTCATGTCTGCCTACATCACATCACCACAAACGTGGGTAGAAAGTTTTTACAAGTAAGGAAGCTGATAATGACTAAATAATGTACTATGTGATAACGATTGAAAATCTATTAATAAGATAATGGTTACAATGAAGCAGATAATGATTAATAGTGCAGCCGCTTAGCTATCAAATTTGATAAAAGTGTGCAAACTGTGGCAAAGAATGAGATTTTTTTTAAATTGTA
>JAQIXG010005137.1:0-11844 GCA_034700105.1 Oconnorella tubifera | reverse complement strand
AACAACAGCTCAAGATAAAGATACAGATGCTGTTACTCAACTAGCTTTCTATTTCTCTCATGTTGTTAATGGAGTAAGTTGAACATATTTGATTTATTACTTATACAAGATACTATTTTTGGTAATTTAGTGATATAATTTAATAAATAATTGTTGCAGGTAGGAAGTTAGACTAGACTGTGAATAGATCAGTTAATATTTGACTAGATAAATGCAGAGTAATACTATCTAGACGCTTTCTGGATAGTTTTTAAATACAATAAATTATAATATATTAATAATTCGTGTAATCCCTGAAGTTAAAAAGTGTCAGATATGATAAAAACTTTAGTGTACAATGTATAATGGTACCACAGAGTTAAAATGTTAACTATTGCCAACTCCTGGTAGATGGACGGCTGAGTCAACAATAGTTGACTCAGCCGTCTCAGTACATGTTGCAATTTAACCAAATAATTGTATATTACTGAACTGGTATTATATATATTTTTTTATATATACTGTATTATAACTGTTACTGTATATTATGATTATGTCAAACTTAAACTGAATGAGTTTATTTTACAAGCTTAAAATTGCAGTATTTAAAGTAAATATTTGTTGTGTTTTATATATTCAGGTAGATACAAGATACAGAACTATAAACAATACAAGTTATTCTATCAATGTTAGACTAGTTGGGCTCTACATAGCAAAGGTTAGCTTTTGCTCTACATTTTTATTAAAACTAATACAACGGTAGCCTACTCTGTTATCTTATATATCACAATAATCTTGTTAAAAAAGGCGTTTAAAAATAAAACATCTTTTTAAACAGGATCCCAGTGGCTCAATGTTTATGGAATCAAATCGTGTGGTGATTAATGACAATCCATCTAGTTCATATGTGAACGCTATGCCAGCTTTGTTTGCTCTTGTTGACTGGAGAAGGAATAAAATATCTGAATTATATCCACACGATCAGCTTACCCTTTTTACAAGGTATGTTGTTATTTAAGCTGGTATTAGAAGAACGAATGATTTTATGCAGCAGATCGGAAATTTAGCTCTAACTTATACAGCGGATCAGAAATTCACGCCTAATTTATGCAGAAGATCGGAAATTTGCAGAGCCACTGTAGGCTGTTGTTAGATAGAATATATTTTAGCTGAATAATTCAGCAGTAATTTATCCCATTAAAAAAATCAAATCATTGCATAAAAAATGATCCTGCAATAAGTAGCATAATATTTTAAAATTATTTTTTAATATAAGATTATAATATATTGTTTACAGTTCTGTATCTTATATTTTATATTAGAAATATCATTTTAAAATATAATGATAATATTGATACATAATATTTATTTCATTTTTAATATTATAGTGATAATCTAAATGGAGCGACAGGAAATAGAATATCAGGTAACTATTTGCTTATGTTTTATTTTGTTTATAAAAACTAAATATTCTAATTTTAGTTGTCATTGTTTCTTTTTTATAAATATTTATACATTTTATTTCGTATTCACAACATTTATATTTCTTTATACAATTTTCCTCTATCACTGTCCGCTTATAATACACTAAATTCGATTATTTTATTATTGTATTTTATTATAACAGTTTCAAAATATAGTTTTTTGTTTGCGAATAAAAAGGTATGTCATTTTCTAAGTCAATCTGTACAATGAACGGTATATCTATAGTTAGAGATCTTGGTCAATATGGATCTTCATCTACATCAGCTCATGAACTTGGACATAAGTAAATATAATCTTATTTAATTATTAAATTCAAACTTTTGTTCTTAATTTATTCATGAATTAGTTTTATTCTTCAATTCAAACTAATTTTTTAATGTTACGTCTTATAGATTTATTTTAAGTAAGAATAGATACATTTTTTGAAGATATTTATCCTTACTTAAAGTTCACATACACTTGTAGAATTTAAGTATTTATTTTGTTTTGATGTAATTTGATTTTGATTTGACTTATTTGTTATGTCATCGTAATTTAATAACTTTAATCTAATAAATTTATTAATTTAATCAATTTACAATAATAAATTTGACGCTAGAATTTTATTTATTGCATCTTTCCCCTTATTTGCAAGTTTTAAATTTTGTGCTGTACATTTTTTGTAATTTTTTTTTTTAGTCTGGGGGCTGGCCACGATGGTGCAGATAATTCCTGCAGTTCAAAAGATTGTTTTTTAATGGCCCCGGGTCCCTCCACCCTCACTGATGCTGTCTATAAAAATGCACTCAGATTCTCCCCCTGCTCACAAAATGAACTCTATCAGTTTCTTGTTGCAAAAGGAATGTTAGTAGAAATTTTAACTTTTTTTAAATTATAGTTAATAATAGAGGCACTATAGTAATATATTATTATTACAGTAATAATATATTTCGATAGTGTATGTTATCTACATAGACTATTGTAATAGTGTATGTAGATAATTAATTAGACAGTTAAGAATGTATGTTTCATGACTAACAAACAGTTAAAATTGTATATAGTTAATAGGCCTATATAATTATATAAGCAGTGAATAGAGTAAAAGTTAAGAGTTAAAGTAAGTCGAATCTAAATAATCTAATCCCTATGTTAAAGCCATTAAATAACCTAAACCTTAACCCTAATTTGTATCTGTATTAAATTAACGAGGATTAAAAATTATCAGTTTTTTTGGTTATAAATTATTCAACAATCCCTAGTCATAATTCTAATATATTTTTTGGTTAATTTTACTATTTTCAGTTCCGGAGTTGCTTGTTTGTTGACTGATCAAAGTCGTCCAATTTCTACCAATTCAAGTAACATTCTACCCGGTCAATGGTACACACCGGACCAGCAATGTCAGATCATGTATGGTACCGGATCTTTCTACTGCAGTGTAAGTGATAATCTATTTAATATCAGGAGACAATGATCCAAGTTTCAATGTATTTAATGCAAACACAAAATGACCCTTTAGTTTGACAAACAGATCTTTTAAGGAATTCATTTATGGCAGATTCCAGGGGGCGGGGCCTTTTTGAGTCAAAAAAGTAGTTTTATTTTAGATTCTGGTTAAAATATGCAAGGCCTCGGTTATTGCAGCTATTTCATTGGACCGTGATGTCATATGATTATAATAACATGTGATAGTAAAATGTAAAAGTATTGTGTGATTTAATGCAATTTTAAGAAATTAGTACATATGTATAGAATCTGTACGTACGTATAGAATCTGTACGTATGTATAGAATCTGTACGTATGTATAGAATCTGTACGTATGTATAGAATCTGTACGTATGTATAGAATCTGTACGTACGTATAGAATCTGTACATATGTATAGAAGCTATGCATATGTACAGAATCTATACATATGTATAGAATCTAGACATATGTATAGAATCTATACATCAGTATGTACATCTGTTCTCAATTGTAGTATTTTCAATGTAGTTTTCTTATACCAATCAAGCGTCTCTTTTATAGTGTGATTGTGTTAATTACTAGGGTCGCTCTCTGGACCCAGTCATGTGCAGAAACATGCAATGTTTTCATCCAGTCTGGCAATACTGCGTCTCAACTTACACGCAAATGGCTTTTACAGGAACTTCGTGTGCAGATAAAAAGGTAGCCGAATATTGATTTTATCGTACTTCAATGAAATAATAATATTTTGTTATACTTTTATTTAAAGCATAATTGTAATAACTTTTTATTAATTATAATTACGTTATATTAATAATTTATAATATATTAATAATTCATGAAATAAATAGTTGCTATGTAGTATTAATTGAATATAAATATATTTATCACAACTCCATAAGTCTTATCAATGTAGACAGTTTACATTATTGTTCTTTATTAATTTTTATTTGTTTAATGTTATGTTTTTAAATGAGTTCTTTAATCTTGCAGTGGTGTTTTGAGGGCGATTGTGTTTATAACGCATCTGCGCCTAACTTTAAAAGTAAGTTTTATTAACTTATTCAACAAAATTTCAATAAGTAAGCTTAATTAATAAATAATTAAACAAACAGTAATTATTTAATTGATATTATTTAACCATATAATTATTTTTGACTCTTATTGCTATAGTTTTCTCTTTAAATTTAATAAATTCAAAAAACTTTTATGTATTAGAAATTGTATCTCATCCGCTATTGGCTGCCAAGTTAAAAATTGCATTACAGGTTATAACCTCTAGTCTCTTATATACTTAACGTTAACGATGATAAAAAGGTGTGCAAATTGAATCGTTATTATTTCAGATACTTGCCAATACGGAGATTTTAAAGGAGTTCTATTAAATGGTATGGCATGCAGTGATGTGCAGTCTTCAACCTGGCAATGTTATCAAGACTTTGTGTCTGATAGTTGTTGTGACACGTGTGGTTCAATACAGAACACTTTAAAACCTGGTAAAAAGATGTATTTATTTATTCTTTAACATATTACTAGATTTATAGTTTACACTGGGTATAAGAAAGAGAATGTGTTATTGCTCTGTATTAAAATACATTTAAAATATATGTATCAAATGCATTTTTTTCTGTTTGTAAAAAAGTTACATACCCTAATTTTAGGGTTAGAGTTAGGATTCGGTTTTCTTGATTAATTTATTCAATTACTGAATTAAGATTGATCTATTTATTGGTTGACTTTTATAATTATAACTGAGCAATTTTGTTAATTGATTAATTCATTATTATTTTGACACTATGTTAATTAATCAATTCATTGATTGATCGAGTGTTTAATTACTTTAATTGAGTGTTTAATTAATTACTTAATTATTTTAGTAGTTCATTAATTTTTCAGATTGTATGTATGGTGATCGTGATGGTAATTGTGGAGGTTCTGATTTAAATTGTAACGATCCAAATGTAAAAAAGCGCTGCTGTAAAACTTGTGACCAAAAGGCTAATGGTAAATAATTTATACTTTATTTATCTATCTGTATTTCTAACGAAGAAGATTTTACGTCTTTTTTCTAGATATCAGTCTTTTTGCTCAAAGTTTTCTCTTTATAGTATCATAGAGCATTTTGTCTGTGATACTTTTTACTGAAAGAATTTCTTTGATAGTAAAACTCTTTTATTCTTCTTACAAACTTCTTTGATTCTTTTATTTATCCCAACTGATTCAGATTCTATCAGATTCTATCTCTATAGTTACTTCTTTTCTTTTCTACATGTATCACATATTGAAATCATTTATATGTTATCGCTTTTTTCTATCAATATGTTAATCAAAAGTCATAGCCATAGACATAACTAGAGTATTTATTATATAATTAATTTAGACCTTTTAAAAAGGTGTTTTTATTGCCAATTAGGCTGTCAGGCATCCTGGTGTAGTATAACATCCGGCTCACAATGTTACAACTTTGCATCGTCTTGTTGTGACTCGTGTGCTCAGTTTAAGACTGCTATTCCAGGTTGATAAAACACATTTTTTTAAACTCAAATTACTGATATTTTATCTAATTATTTGAATAGTTTGATGTCCATTCAAATATCCATCTATTTTAATCTAGCAACATCTTTTTATTTGGTTTATTTTATATGGGTATATTTACTTGTGTGTACAAAACGCTAAGATTTCTGGTAATATTTAGATATTTATATTAACTATATACCGATTTGTTGATATGCCAATGATAAAAATGTATTAATAATAATAAGCAAAATTTAATAATTATTGTTTTTTTATTAACATTACATTTATTATCATTTAATTTCCAGGGAAAACTTATGCAAGTGTTGATTATTTTATAAACATTTATTTTAAAGTGAATTTTTCTGTAATAAAAGGGTGTGATTTTGGGGATATGGATGATTCATGTTCAAGCATAGATGCATCTCAATGTTACACTAAAAGTGCAACTTGTTGTAAAACATGTAATCAGTTTCAGAAGCCAATTGGTATGCATTCAATAATAGTTTTAAAAACTTTTAATGCTAAATTTTAGGTTAATTTTGATAATTAGTTTTTGTTATATTTCTGTATTAGTGAAATTTTGTGTGAAAATTGAACGTTTGAGATATTGAAACTATATTCAAACTTTATAGATCTGAAAAAATTATGAATATTTTTATTTGTAGGTATAAAATTAGTAAAATTATATTAATTATATTAAATTAATTAATTAACTAATTACACATTTACATTTACAACCCACAATTAGTAATCATAAATTATTATTTAAATGTATTTGGCTCAATATGTAAAATTTACGAGTAACTTAGCATAATATGCTTTAGATTTTTTTATTTAAATAGAGTTAAATACTTAATCAGATATTTTGGTCATTTTCAAGATGGATGCCAATATGGCGACAAGACGCCATCTTGTTCTACAGTTACTGGGGCCAGTTGCTATACAAGGTCATCTGATTGTTGTGGTTCTTGTCCACAGTACTACACTGGCGTCAGCGGTGAGCTGCATTTATTTATTATTATCATTTATTATCTTTATTTGACATTTTGATATTTTAATAAAATGTAAAAATATAATAATAAAATGTATTTTATTATTATATTTATTATTTATTGTCTTTTCCTCTCACTAATTTACTAATTGAATATTTGTTAAAAGTTATTCATCTATTAATTGAAATATTTGTAATATTAAATTGTGTTTATATACTTGTAAAAAAACTTTGTATATGCTTACTGTAATCGTCTTTAACTTAGAAAAAAAAATATATAAAAGTAATAAAAGTCTTAATTCTTCTGCTTATTTAAGACATGTATTGTCTGAGCTTTTCAATTTTATATGATTTATATCCTTTTTAACATTTTAGAGAATATTGAATAATTAATTTATGAACATAATGATTAACTTCTTCTGTATTTGTGTTTTGTACTCTTTAATTTGTTTTTATTGAAAACAAATAATATATAATAAGTAATAGGTACTTATTATAATTTATAATAAGTATTTTCCTATATAGGCTGTCAATATGGGGATAAAGATACGACATGCACTTTGAGAGATTGTGATAATGTTGCGCGGAGGTCTATTTGCTGTAAAACTTGTGCCGGATATGTACCAACCACAACGACGACAACTAGGTCAACCACGCCCATCGTCATTAATAATGGTAAACACTATATGTCAATCAAATTCATGAATGTAATGCGCTGCATTTTTAAATAGATTGTATTCATAGTATGTTGTTTACGAGTTATATTCTTATGATTTAGTTGAATATATGTAATATTTTATGATATTTTATTATTATGAAATATCAAATTAGTTTCATAATTGAATTGAAAAGAAATATATTAGCTGTAAATTTATATTACACTAAAATTAGGCTAAATATTTGTAAATAATTTTATTTCTTTGAAAAATTTAACGTGAACTAAAATTTCTATCACTAGATGACTCGCTTTAATTCAATTTGTTTCTGCCCATTTAATATTTTCGTACAATTTCGTATTTTCTTTTTAGTTTAAATCAGAATTAAATATTTTTTTAACAGGAGATTACTGTGTTGATGTGTACTATTGGTGTTCTACCACAAGTATAAGTGCTTGTTATGGATCTTCAAGTCAATGCTGTGCAACTTGTCGGGCTAAATTCATGGCAAATGCTCCAGGTATAAAAAAATTATTTATTCAAATCTTTGTCTTACAGAATTTAAGAATACAGAAAACTGTTTATTATTGGAGTTAGATACTGTATACTCTAAATTGTTACTTATTTCACATTTGACACCGTTTTATAAAGTAAAAATTTAGTTCTTAAAGGTAAAATTTTAGTTCTTAAGTAATAGATTAAGGTAGCTAACAATTATAGCAAAAGTATGATAGTTATTATAGCTGGGTATATTAGTAATTCTTAAATTAAATCATAAACTAATCAAATAATACAATTTTTTAATTACACTTTGCAAACTTTTCAATTAATTTAGAAATTTGTCTAATTTTCAAATATTTTAATTTATTAGAAGTTTTTGTAATTTTTTAATTTTTCAAATTATTGATTACAGTTTATTGCTTTTTAATACTAATTTTTCAAGATTATTATTCTAACTTTGACTACAGGTTGTGAATATGGTGACCACTATACCTGGTGCACAGTAGACTACTGCACGTCTGATACTCTTAAAAAAGCTTGCTGTGCTACTTGTGGTCTGCTTAAACAACTACGTAAGTTATTTATTTGTCCCATTAGAGAAGTAGTTAGAGCGCTGGATTCGTAATCGATAGGTCCAGGTTTGAATCCCGGATAACTCACTTGTTCTTGAACCAGCTGCACCCCTTAGTAAGACGCTGAAATTGACAGCTACGTCTGAGACATCATTCATATAATACTGTAATCCAGACGTTAAACGTAACTTATTTATTTGTTTTGTATGCGATTATTGTGTTGGTTTTGTATAAACTTTTCTCGAAAGAAATTATTTAAAGGATATATAGAGTAAACCAAAGTAACTTGTTATTATTCTATTTATATTTTTATTTCTTTGCATTTTAGTTGCCTCTCAGTCAACTACTACTACAAAAGGTAAGACTTCTGCATTTATTAATTCATAAATTTGTTTTAATAAACGATAAATATTTTTTATATATCTCTAAACTTGTAACTGTCATATTAATTATATAATTTATGAAAACACACCTTTATTTTTCAGTGCTTTTTTAATTTTAAATGAATTCAACAAAATGTGTTTATTACTGGTAATTACACACCTTCGTTATTGCTTTACGAAGGTGTGTATTCAATGTATTGTATAAAATATAAATTGATTCAATAAAAAGATTGAAGAGTATTTTTATACCATAGTTAGCAATAATTTTGAATTATTTCAATACAGATTAAATTATCGTTTAATTTCTCTTATATTTTCTTTTCAGCAACTACAAAGTTGATAACAACTACAACAACGATGAAACCGACAACAAGAACAACCACTACTACACCAGCAACAACAACAACAACACGTCGACCTACAACTACAACAGCTTTAATGAGTATGACATCATTAACTCTGATTTATTTTTATTCCAAGACATAGTAAAGTTAATGAATGTTCTTGAGAGACTGTAAATTGAGTTGCTTTCAGAGCTTATTTATCTAAAATTCTTTTAATTAAATGTTAGAGCTGCTTCAATTAAAATCAACTTAAATCAAATCTTACAGTCGTTTATTGTATCATGATTCTTTTTCTTTAAATAAAAATTACGGCATTAAAATTTGGTTTTTATATATGATTTAATCTATGATTAAAATTCATTTTTGTATATTTATATGTATATAGCATATACAGAATATAGATTCTTGTAAATATTGTAAATCAGGTCTAAGTTAAATAGAATTAAAAGCTTTAATGAAGTGATGTCCTGACTTTATATTTATCCTATTAGTGTATTTATACCTAAGCTTGTAGCAATTTCGTAGTAATTTTAGTCTGATTTAGAGATTTTCTCAGAAAATTAACCCCAATCTCCTAAGCATTTATTAATAATTGACGTAACATTTACTTTGATTGCTATATATTTCATTTTAATAGACACTTTCTACATATTTTCATACTCAACTTTTTTGCTTTATATATGTATATTTTAAATGTCTGTATATTTTAAAATGTATATTGTTATTTTTCTAATTAGTTTTAAAATGTACATTTTTTATATTTTAAACTAATTTAAAATTAAAAATGTATATTTTAAACTTTTTCATTGTCAGGTGACAGCAGTTGCCAGGATTCTCCTGTCATCACATTTTGTAAAGACATCGATCCTAGATTATGTTACATCAGTAGTTGGCAGAAACAATGCTGCGCTAGTTGCAAGAGATTTATCACGGGACCTCCGGGTCCGTTTAATGATCTTAATTAACTTAAAGGCTCGTTAGAGAAGTGGTTAGAGCAGTGGATTCGGACGCGACAGGTCTGGGTTCGAATCTCGGATAGCTTACTCTTTCTCTAACTTGCTGCACCTTTAGTAAGACGCTTAAATTGACAGCTATGGTTTGCGACAGTGTTGTAATACGGTAATATGTAACTTAACCTTAACTTGCTTCACTGATTAATAAATTAATTCATTTTTCTTTAGTTTAATTTTTTAAGTGAAAGAAAAAGATTATGGTTCTTTTATTGTAATTCTTAATGAAAGAATTTTTATAAAACTATTTATTTATTTGTAACAAATGCTTTTTATACACAAATAATTGCAATATATTTGTATTTACTTTATAGGTTGCGAGTGGGGTGATAGATTGAATGACTGTGGGGGGGTGTTCAACACTGACTACTGTAAATTCTACAAATCTGACTGTTGTAAAATGTGTCGAGACGTTCTAAACTGAAAAAAAGATGTTCTTTTAGTATATTTCTTTTTGCAACAACGACTACAAAGTCTGTTTGATTGAGAGCATTGCTTCAAAAGTCATATCATCTCAGAAGCATTACTGCTAGAGCTATTCTCTGACACATTTGTGACATAATTATGACACTGGGATAAATGTCATGATGGCATCTGGTCATATTCCAATCTGGATTAATACTTGAAGTTATGACAGTTTCGTTTTAGATTAATATTTGTGGAGTTGAAATCCGTTTATTTTTAGACTGCGTATTGATGTGATAGATTTATGCCTGAAATTGTGCTATTGTCTCAGGTTAATTTAGTTTTTATGCTTAGGGTCAATATGAGGTATTTTATATTTTTTTACCTTATATAGGTTAATTTTATGATTTTCTTAGTTTAATTTTTACTTAATTTAATATCTATGATAATTATTTTGGGTAAATATGTAATTTTATAACATTACATAACTTTTTAATTTAAGTTGTATTTTAATTTATCTTGTTCTTATATTGAAATTTATTGCATTGTATTACATTGTATTAGACTAAATCAATAAAGAGAGGTTTATTAAGCTGCAAAATCATCATATTATTGAGGTTTTCTTTGATTACATCTCCGTTTATCAAATTCCTCTACAATGCGTTAAATAATTCTCACGAGAGAACACATATGAAACATATATATTATAATTTGTATAATTGTTAGGATATTGTATATAGATATGTACCTCTTACATGTATTTTGTTTGTATCAGTCATTAGAGACAATAATTTTCATCACATATATGTTTTTTCTACGTTCCGTTTTAGTGTAATATATTGTGCAGGATCGGATTAAAACAAATTAATATCAATGCGTGATTTACATTTGCTGTCTTAAAAAATTAAAATTTATAGAAAATATAATTATTGGTATAACAACTAAAATATAAAAAATCAGTTGAATTTTTGAAATCATGAGTAAAATGTTCACACCTTTTATATATATTTTTAATTGAACATCTTGGTTTTTTTAAAGTAAATTACAAAATGCCTTTATGCAATGTTGAATTTGATAAATTGAAATTTTGTTGTTGAAATATTGTGATAGCTATGCGAGCTGCAATTATCAGCAAAATATGCTTTTTATGAAACTGTCAGTGATTTATCATAAACACCTTTATATTTGCGAGGAATTTTTGTATATAAACGCTCTTATTCAAAATGTAATAGATTTCTTGAGAGGATAGTTATTATGATGCCTATATTAAACTGATATTAAATTGATAAATAAATACAAATTATTGATTATTATTACTTGCAATTTCGTGATCATTATGAGTAGTTTTAGTTAAATTGAATGTATTATAATCACAGCATATATTTGTAATTATATTAATAGACAACTACATAATTGTAATTATGTAGACATTTTTGTAGCGTGTATATTATTTATATATTATAGTAAAACGTGGACCCTCATTACGTGGGGGGAGGGGGGCTTTCACTACAGAATTTGAGTGTGGGGAGGGGTTACTCGGGGCAGGGGTGAAAAA
>JAQIXG010005136.1:0-11846 GCA_034700105.1 Oconnorella tubifera | reverse complement strand
TGCTAGCAATGAAGGCCTTTCTATTTCACCACTTCCGGTTCAGTTTCACCTCGTTTCGCAAAAATTAAACGAGTTTCAGCAAATTTTCTTGAAGCAAATTAGTCCATCCCCCAGGAAGACTCCTATTTCCTGGTTTGCACATTCGGAGTTGTTTACATGTTTTATAAATAACTTCAAATAAAGTTATTTACATATTTACTTAGAATAGAAGTTTATGTTACAGTACTTTTATAAACCTAAAAAATCGTGGTTGATGATATAAAATTAATAGGAGAGCAAAAGTATTATGCGTTAAATGATAAATTACTGCAAAAAAGACTATAAAAGGTTTTTTCTGATACTTGTGGCAATTGGTACCACATTCAGTGTGAAAATATCATGAATGAGTAATACAAACTCATGAATAAAGACGAATGCAAATCTTTGCATTCGGTTTTGTCAATATTGTGAAGCGTACACTCTCAACACAGGCAAATTGCTTCATTCTTAAGGTTAAGCAGGATAAGTTAGAAGAAGAAATAGAGAACCTTAAGGCAGTATGAAGAATCAGGAAAGTGAACTGAGGACAAGATCAAGAAAAGGGCATATGTCTCTAATGATTGAAACAAAGATTAAAAACGAGTTAAAAGATGTACCAACGAAGGAAGAAGTCATAACCATTATAGAAAGCAAGCTAGCTCTTTTTGACAATTTTGTTTATTTCACGTCGTGGAATTTCGCTAAAGGCGTCCATTTGTATATTAATGGGGGATTTAAGACTATGTAATTAGATTCATATTTATGTGTACGAGATCAGGGTTTTTTTATTGTTTTTGTTTTATATTCATTTAACAGATAACAAGACGGTTTGAAGATGCAAGAAAAGATTACAAAGAAGGACGATGAAACTGCTAATAAGACTGATGATTTACAAGAAGGTACTTCTTGCATTAATTTATGTGTAAACTGTTTGAAATATTAATTTTAAGTTAAGTCGCACGTTGTAAACATAAATGCTATATGTAAAAATGGGGACATCAATGTTTTATTAGGAAGATTAGTTGACATTAGTTTAATGAAGCGCGTGGCTTGTTGTTCTGTATCCGATAATATATTCCAGACATTCTCTTGTTGAGCTTAATAGCCTGATAGACTGTGTAGGGGAAGATCATCCCGACGTGTCCGGGAAGCTTTCCGGTGTAACCGCATACAGTTGAGTAACAAGAGTTCAGGCAGCAAATCAAAACCAATCAATATCATCGCAATTGATTTATCCCTGGCGTGTAACTATCCTCTAAGCTAAGCTTGGCTGATGAAACTGTCAGATACTTTAGCTGAATGTTACTTGCTCTCTAACGTTTTTTATCCAAGGCATGCCATATAGCAGTCATTGTTGTTTATGTTTGATCGCATAGAAACGTTTGTAATGTTTGTTGTTGTTTTCTTAGATCGAAAATTTTCTGGGTGCTGATGAGGCAATCCAAAACGGTTTTTTAATTAAGGGGGAGGGGAACGAAGCGAAGGAATATATAAATTTTTATGTGATGACATTTTTTTAGCTTTATTTAACCAAAACTTTGAAGTGATGACCTTTTTATGACAATGTTTTTTATGCGATTACCTGTTTTCTAGTTTATTTATCATATCTGAAGAGGACGATTAGAGTTGAATGAGAGGAATTGAATATATTTGCTGTGTGGATGAGAGGCTCAGAAAGAGCGAGAAAGAGAGAGGGAGAGAGAGAAACAGAGATGCATTAGCACCAAATTTGTTTTTATATTATAAGAATTGCAGTAGGTTTTGTTATCATTTAGTGTAAAATAAGGGAGATGATATTAATAGATAGATTTATTTGGAAGGATAAACTATTTAATTCTTGAATTATATGAATTATTTAATTAATTATATGATTTAACTTTTTGATTTTCATGAAATAGTATACTTAGATTGGGATAACTTGCGTGATCTTTGATTAACTCGAATAATCGTTGGATTAATTTGCTTAACTTTCTGATTAACTTGTGATTAACTTGGTGTATACTATAGTTACTGATTGATTAAGGTAATTATCCGTTATTTTATTTTAAAATTAAAGTTTAATGTCTGTATTGTTATATTATATTAACATTGTCACAGACATAGCTGTCAATTTGACTGTTTTATTAAAGGGTGCAGCAAGTTAAGTTTAACGTCTGGATTGCTGTATTATAATGTTGTCTTAGATGTATATATCTATATAAGCATCTTACTATTTAAAGGGTGCAGCAAATTAGCGCAAAAGTGAGGTTACATAAGAATCAAACCTAGACCTCTTGGTTTCAAGTCCGATGCAATGCTCACATGAAACAACTGACCATTATATCATCATGGAAAGAAATTTTTACATTTTATTCTTTGATTTATTCTTTAAAGTTCTTTATTTTATATATTAACACAAAATTTATTAAATATTTTGCTATTATTTCTTTTTAGATTTCATTAAAATGATGACGGGCAAAATTGGACTGGGACAAAATCCTGTGAGTAGTTTTGTTGCGTTTTATTTTGTCACTTAATGTCACATCAGCATAAAATGTTATTTAGTAACGTGTGGCGAATGTAGTATTACAGATATGAAATGATGAGAAAATGTTGGATTGTTTTTACAATGTACTAAATTGTTTTTATTTATAATGATGGGACAGTCAAGTTAAGGCCTTTCCTAGAGTTAATGAAAGTTAATTTATTATCTAGTTAATGTAAGTTAAAAGTATTTTTTAAGAGTTCATTTAAATTAAGACTAGTAAGACAGTTAAGGTTAGAGTTAGACAGTAAGCCAGTTAATGATTAGAGTTAATCTAAGTTAAAATCTTTACTGGAGTTAATTGCAGTTAAAGCCTTTTCTATAGTAAATGAAAGTTAAAGCATTTACTAGAGTTGTTCAAAGTTATCTTGTTAGACTGGTATCTACAGTATATTGCTGTAGATACAAAATGTATGAAATAACGAATGTTTTTATGTGATGTTTGAATATTTATGGTATATAATTAAATTATATTCACTTTAATTAATTACCGGTTGTTCTCATAATTTGCTTTTAGTTTCATTCAATAGTCCTAACTAACTTTAAACTTAATCCTAACCCTAGCGCTAACCCTTACTTTAATCCTAACCCCTAACCCGCATCCTAAATCCAACCCTAACCCTAAGAATTGACACTCGGGGCCCATTTGTTGGGGCCGTTTTGGTGGGTCATGAAATTTAATAGTTTTATTAGCTTAGCATAATATAAATAATATCATATGTAGCACGCGTTAGATTAGGGTTAATTGGTCCTTTCATGTTACTTGTTCTGGTTACAATCTCTAGTCTTTGATCATTTATTCAATCTGCATACGCACTCTGCTATGAACTCACTGTTTGTCAGTTGATATGAAATAAAGAGAAATATTATATCAACTCTGTAGAACTTTGATGAGATCGGACTTTCTTTGTTATGATGATGGCAGTCTGGAATGGATTTATTTTACAATCTTTGGGTGCATTGGCTTTATAATGAATTATATTGTTAAATCTTTTCTTCATCAGAAAGACTTTTTATAAAATATAGAATCTAGAATATTTGCACTTTATTTAAAGTTTATTGATTTTGTGCAAGTCTAGGATTTAGGATTTTATGCACAATTGGCTTGTGAATATTGCAGTAAGGTAACTATTACAGTAGTGATGTGGTAATTGTTATAGTAACGATAAGTTAATTGTTACTGTAGATATAAGTTAACTGTTACAGTAACTGTTACTGTAACTGTTGCTGTAACTGTTGCTGTAACTGTTGCTATAACTGTTGCTGTTACTGTTGCTGTTACTGTAATTGTTACTGTAACTGAAACTATAACTGTTACCACAACTGTTACTGCAACTGTTACTGTTGCTGTAACTGTTACTGTAACTGTTAGTATAACTGTTACTGTAACTGTTGCTGTAACTGTTACAGTACCTCTAAATGATAACTGCTGTAAGTAAGTTACATCAGCTCTGTAAAGGAAGCCATATATTCTGTTATAATCTCATGGAAGTCGCAATTTTCAGACAGCTTTTCTCTTAATAGCAACATTTCATAGACTTTAGTGGAAACTTAAATTGACTAGATTCTTTGCTATAGCTTCACTAGCCATTGATATTAAATTTCATTGACATTGCAGATATTTTTGTCTATAGATCTCATCATCTATCTTTTAGATTATCAGTTAGATATGTGTCTATAATAAAATATTTAATAATATAATAATACATAAAATACATTTTCGGGTGACGGACATTTCCCCCCTAGACATTTCCCCCCTCATGGGAAATGTGGGGGAGGGGGGAACTCATATTTTCATATGTGTGTACATATTGTCTCATATTCTAGTAAACGTCATATATGCTTTGCAATTTATGTATTTATAAAATTGTATTTTATAATTAATAATAACGATAATAGGAACATTTTGTTTAAATTATATCAGTTCATTAAAAGCAATAAGGTACAGATTTGTACAAATCTTAATGAAATAAGCATTGATTCAAGCTTTACATGTACTTAAGTATCGAAAGATAATTTAGTTAAGTTTAGAATTAGTAAGTAAGAATTGAGTTTTATTATTTCATGAATTTGGTTCTTAACATCAAATAATGTCTTTTTACGCTGATGTGACATTAAGATACAGGCAAAATTCTATCATATATAATTATTATTCAATCACAGATTTACTATTACTTGGATCTGTTAAAAATGGGCCGATCGTTTCATTTCATAATTATATCATTATGACAAAAGATACAATAAGAAATGTTTGAACTTTTCTGCTGGATTTATATATCCTTAAATTGATGCATTATTTATTGATGAATATTATCGATCTATAATCATTTATAGTCTGTTGTTTTCAACTGGTTTTAATATAAATATGCGTATTGCATTTATATTCAATGATAATATACTATAGATTTAATAATGTTTTGTAAAATGTCAAAGGTTCATGTAACAACAAAGCCTGTTGCAACAAGTATTTATTTGATCTTTAACATACACAAGATCCCATGCTTTTGAACTTGCACAGTTTTCTATGTAAAATTAATAATTGATTTTTCATGCGGTCCATTATAATATGGTTTTATATGTTTTTCTACATACAGAATTTGTATTGTTTTTAGTATTGACTTATGCAGCATTGTGAATTGTAAATTGATGCAGATTCACTGGTTTGACTCTTTGTGACTTTTTTGTTCTATTCTTTAGATTAAGGGTCTTATTTCAATCTTTTTAAATGAAATTCACAACTTTTTCCTATGTATTATTTTTTTAATTTTTGAAAATTGCTTTAGTTATGGTCAATGATGGATTCTATTTTCTACTGCTGTTTTTAGCACTGTATCACGGTGTGTATAGAAATAAGAGATGAATTTTTAATTGTGTAAAATGTATATTATATATATTCCTTTATTCTTATAAGACAAAGAATACAACATAAATTTGTGATCATTTAATTATTATATGATTTGAGATGATTTGATTTGATTAAGTACTGAGTGATCTAAGACGATTGGATTTTTATTTGTGATTATTGATTGATTTGTTATGATTTGATTATTCAGATTCCTGATACTGCATCATCAAACAATGATCTCAAGACCTTGGGTTATCAAGAAGATGACGATGATGTGCAAGGTCTGCTTTACTCAGACAAATATTGATTCTTTTAAAACTATTATGGTTTTTTTTAACATACGTACCAACAAGCAGGACAGATTTTTAATGACAGTACAAAAACACTTAAAGACAGTTTAAACAGTATATAGACAGTTAATAGTTTGATTAAGAATTGCAAATAAAATTATGGTGAAAAACATTGAAAATATTAAAAAGTTTTTGTTTATTTCATATATCTTGATATAAGTTGGTGGAATGGTAAATTTATTGGACTTAGAACCCACAGATTTAAGTTCTATTTCCGTGTTGAACATTATGTCGCTAACTGGTTATTTAAAAACAAAATCGGATTACAAATGATACATTTATTCAACAGCAAGTATACATTTATTTCAACTTGCTCTGCATATTCTATATTTAATATATTACTAAAAAGCCTTTGTGTGCTGATGTGACATTAAGCTTCCTACAAAAATACATTTATCCAACTTTTACTGCCGAATGTGCATATATTCGGTTTGCAACGCATCATTAAATAGCTTTTTGTGCTAATGTGACATTAAACTGTCTACAAGACGCACTTGTCTCTAACTTTGCTGCATATTCTGATGTGACGTTACGAGTTATAACTTGATGTACTTTTATTGTAGAATTGCGAGTGGCGTTTTCCATGTTTGATAAAGACGGTGATGGACAAATCACTGCCACTGAGGTAGCAAGTACAATGACATCACTTGGGATCAAAATAGACACAAAAGATGTCAAGAAAATGATCAAAAAAGTCGACACTGACGGTGCGTTATATGATATTTTGTATTAATTTAAAAATTTATTTAAATGAAAATTAGATGTTGTGAAGAATATTTTATTTAAATAATTCTCATATTTATATGATTTTTGATTTTGTTATTGTATCTTTGTTAATTATTATAACAAGTTATGATAACTGTTTATGTAATTAGTTTGTAAATAAATTAGATTTGATTAATAGTCGATAGATATATGTAATATATAAAATATATTTAATAAAAATCCGTTCATTTATCTGTGTTTGCTGATCACTGTTTTGTTGTATGCTTCTTTTGCGTTGATGTAACAATAAGCGATAGACGAAATAAGTATAGAATGACAAGCTTAAGCTTAATCAAATATATTCATATTTATAAAAACAACACTAAGTTTCTAATAAATCTATATTTGAATTTCACAAACTTTTGTCTGCTACATTTCGTCTGCAGACTTTTGGTCTACGACCAAAATTATCGATTACATCTACCAGTATTTGGTCTACCAACATTTGGTCTACCGAAATTTGATACTTGTAAAATATATTCTTCTATATTTGCTCAATTTGTTTGTACATGCAACCAGGTGACGGTACAGTAAGTTTTGAAGAATTTAAAGAATTAATGAAAAGATACAAGTTAGCAGAGAATGAGAGTGGGGGAGTGAGTAGACAGAGCACTGCTGCTAATCTTAAAGAAACTTTTGAAATATTCGATAAAGATGAAGACGGCTTCTTAAACGCTTACGATCTTAGGCAAGTCGCTGAAATTATTACATTATCTACTATTATTATCTATTATTTATTATCTATCATTGCTAAAATTTCAACTACAGAAACGAAGGTAATTCTTTATTTTTATTTATTTTTATATTATTTTTATTTTATTTTTAATTTCGGTTAGGTTAAAAATAAGGTTTTCTAGTCGAGCCTTTCTTTTATTCAATTCATTGTTTTAAATGTGTCCCGATGCTAATTCTAACCCTAGTTCTAACCTTATTATGCTCAATTGGTTTAAATTAAATGAAATTTTAGTTTAGAAATTATTCGAAACTAAAATTTAATACAATATAAATACAATATAATTTGTTGAGTTTTATCAGTAAATATTTAAACAGTACTTAATAGTATTTAAATATTTGTGCTTTAAATATTACGTCAAACATAAGCAGTAAACTCTGTATTACAATACTTGTAGTGTTTCAATTTATTGTAAAAACTAAAAGTACTTGCTATAAATCATAGGCTGTAACTTGTAGAGAATATATATTAATCATTAATCAGTCTATATTAATTAATCAATGTCAGACGCATTGATATATTTTATGACTGTATTGATTTTAGATTTATTTTACAGTCATTCTCAAGTAAATTGATTGATTTTTTAACTTTGATTAATAACAACAATAAGTTAATTTGCTCGTTTAAGTTCATATAAATTAATACAAATGCAGTAGATTTTCTTTATTTTTTATACAGTTTTTATAAAGTATATAAAAACTGAATAAATCAAAGACATCGTGTAGTGATTCTAATATATGATGTGTTATTTAAATTGCTTGCTGCGTCATGTAGTAATAATCTTAATTTATCATTGATATTTTAGACATTATTCACTTGATATAATCTAGATATTCAATTTTCACTAAACTGTACTGTATTGTACTATACTTGACTTGCGCTGTATCTCTATGAAATGACTGGTGTCATTTCATAGAGATACAGCTGATACTGATCAACACAAAGATTCACAACCAGTTGTGTCATTATTGATGCCTTCTCCATTTGCATGTTGTTCAAATAACGAAACTTTAGAATTCCACATATCAGAAATGGAATTATATAGAAAGATGAAACTATTTTAGCTGATTTAAATATTCACAGTAGATCATTCTGTTAACATTTTTCATGCCATTGAACTTTATGGAACATACTAAATTGTCTTAGTATGTTGCATTCACAAGTTTTAATGGGAGAACACTGGGATAATTTTAGGTCTAATTAAAAATTTCAGGCGTTAAATTTGATATGAAATAAAATTATGTGATGATTTTTGAAGTAATTCGTTGTCTGCGTGTAGAAGTACAATGCAGCAGTTGGGTCTAGCTCTGACCCAGGATGACATTCATGCAATGATGAGATCTGTAGGAGTAGGGCCACAGGGAAAGATATCATATCCAGGTCTTTTGGGTTTTGTGTAATTTGTTTATTTGAGTATTTATTTGTGCTTAAATTTTGTGTTCTAATATGGGTATATTTTGTGTTATGATATGTGTACATTTGCGCTTAATGCGTACATTTTGTCTTATAATATTTGTTTATTTGTGTAAAATATGTACATTTTATGTTTTAATTTGTATATTTTTGCTCTTAAATCTTTTTTTATTTTTTGCTCTTTTACGTTTTTTATTCGTGTTTTGATAATCACTTTTATTTATAGAAACTCAAATAAAGCGTTTAGTAAACATTTTTAGACCATTCTATTTGCGACTTATTTTGGCAGAAAAACCCAAAATCACGTGTTTTCAGTATATAATCACTCTATCTTAAATTTCTTATCAATATATTGCTTTATTTTATGTTAATTTTTTATATTAATATTAAGTTAATTAGCTCTAAATGTTTTTTGTTGAACATTTTTTACAGATTTTTGCAAAATTTTCACCTTCAACGGTAAAAATTCAACTACAGAAACAAAGGTAGGTCTTTATTTTTATATCATTTTCATTTAGAAACATTTGTTATTAATGTTTATTGGATTAAAAATAAGGTTGCCTAATCAATCTTTTTAATATTTAAATTAAGTTAAAAGCGTCGTGGCACAAATTCTAATCTTAGTTCGAACTTAAACTTAATATTACCAGTTTGATTAGTCAGCTATATCAATATCCAATGTTATGTAGCTGATAATATTGCACTGACTTGCTGCTCCCTTTAGCGTGATAGTTAATTTATCATCTTTGCATTCAATGTCATTTCTGAATATATAGACACAATTCAAAATCTATTTTATTAAAAATTGAGACATTTTTAAAACATTGCAGAAATGTAAATTTTATTAACTTATTGATAATTAAAATATTTGTCAAATTTCAGTATTTAAATAAGTTTTTAAAATGTGAATATTTAAATAATTTTCAATTTAAATATTTAAATCATTGATGCAGATTGCTCGAAGAAAACGAGCGAGTGACAGCTTCTCAAGTCGAGAAAAAAAAGGTCATTGGAGTTTTTTTTATTATTTTAATCTATCTAATTATCAGTTTTCTTTCAAAAAAATTCTAGAGGTGAAATTTCTCATTGTCAAAGTTGTTGCGGTATTTTTATTGGACTATAACAGCGGTTCCCAACCTTTCTGATGCTGTGACTCCTTGATAACATGTGCCAAGTTGTGGCGACCCCAAAGATAAAATTTTAAAATTGTGGCGACCCCAACACTACAAATTGTTATATTTTTGGTTCAATATTTTTTAAAATGAATATGCAAATGAATAAAATGTTGAACTTTACATTTTAAGTGTGTATTGTACATTGCATTTAAATTGCACAAAAACTGGCGTTTTATTAAAAAATAATAATTCTCTGAAGGTCTCAGGCGACCCCTAACAAATTGTCAGGCGACCCCAATTGGGGTCGAGGCCCACAGGTTTGGAACTACTGGACTATAGCATAGTTTGTTCACATATCATCATGTTATTAGCCTATCTGTTATTAGTGGATTTGCGTGATTTAGCTAAATGTCCAGAATTAAATTTTATTTATTTCAAATTAATGTAGAGAATCTGTTGATATGCTGACATTAGCGCAGTAGTTAGACTTTCAGACTAGTAAACAGAGAGTCCTGGGTTTGAGTCTAAGAAGTGTGGTGTTATGCTGCATCTTTAGTAAGGTGCTTAATTCAATAACTAATGAATTAAGGCTATCAAGTCAAACACATACATATCACAATGCTCTCTACAATGAAACACCTGGTCAACTTGATTAATTTATGATTATTGATTGATTGTTGCTGATTAATCAATTTATATTGATTCATATTTATTTGTTAATTGACAATTGTTAATCATAATGATTATTGGATGATTGATTGATTGATTGATTGGATGATTGGATCATTTATTCATTTATTTATCATTCATTCATTCATTTGTTACAGAGCTTCAAGCAGTATTCTCAGTGTTTGATAAGGACAGAGATGGTTATATAACAATGGATGAGGTCTTACAAGTTCTAGTATCAATGGGGATACAGAATCCTTCGTCTGATTATATCAGTGAGGTCTTCAAACAAGTAGATCTTGACGGTAGGTGGATCACTTAAAACTTTCTCAATTTCTTGTTTTTTGTAGTGTTTTATTGCTATACTTTTCTTTATTTTCAATTTATTTCATTCATTGCATATTTATTTGATTTACTCTAACATCGTCAAATAAATTAAAACTACTTTTGAGACCTTTGTATTTTATTGATAATTAATTATGTATACTATTATGTATTTATTGTATATTTATTTTACTAGAAATTGTCTGAATGTGCTTGTGCAAACTATTAACTTTCTGTATACTGTAAATTAATATTTAATATTTAATAAATAATATAATATTTAATTAATATTAAGACTGTAAATTCTATATTTATTTTGTAATGTCAATTTGCATTGCTATATTTTGTTAATAAACTCATCTTTATTTCTGATCCAATAATTATTATACAATTAAAAATAAATAAAAAGTATAAATTCTGTTTTCTTTACTTCTCGCAGTAAACACAACGTTTGAAAGATGACTAAAGCTTAATATTAAACTTTACTATTAGTTAACAAGTGATCACTTATATATAAACTTGATAAAACACATTACGATCTCTAAATAAATATATCTACGCTGTCCGTCTATCTCTCTCTTTGATTGTCTGTTTTCTGTCTTTCCGTTTATGTGTCCGTTAATTTATTTATTTATTTGTATCAGTGGTGGATCCAAGCTAGCCAGTTGGGGGGATGGGGCGAATTTTCAGAATGAAGACCTTTTTTCGGTTGTCACTTATTTTTAGTCTCCAATTGCATGTTTTTGGTCTCTAAATACATGTATCCAACACAAAAATGTCAATTACATCGTCACAAGCGAAGAGTTTCACCACTAAATTCACATCCTTAATGCTGCAAAAAATTTGACCTCCAATCTCCAATGGGGCTCGTAATCGCCCCCCCCCCCTTGACTACGCTACTGAATCTTGGTGTCGTCCTTTTTAAATAAAGAGCTGTCTGTGTTAGGTTATCGCCTAAGTTTTCTTTTCCGCATATATGTATTTAATATTACAAAAGGAGCATTGTGCCGCTATACAAACACATTTTTATACATTTGTTAAGATTTATGACATTACATTGCACTTTGAGATTTTACCGACCTTCAGAGTG
>JAQIXG010005135.1:0-11846 GCA_034700105.1 Oconnorella tubifera | reverse complement strand
TTAATTTTTATTTTTATGTTAATATTGCATTATTTTGTGTTCTTTTGCTGTCTTTTATGACGAAATAAATAAATATATATATATTATATATATATTATTAAATCACATAAATAGCAGTTCAAATCACATCACAACTCTAATCTCAAATCTGATGACATAAATAAATATCACATCATAATGAAATTGGTAGATAATAAAATCTTGATGCTTTCAATAACAGTTATTTAAATTTAATTCAAATATATTTTGCTTTATTAAAACTATTCAAAGTATACTTTGAATAGTTCAAATAAAGCAAACCATACATATTTTTACATCAAACGTTTATCAGAATTAAATACACTGTTGTTTATACGCATTATAATGTGTATAGCCGCAATTTTATTGCTAAATAAGCTGTGTAGCAATAGATCAATTTTTCATAAAGAGTTGTTCTATTGAGAAATAATCTCGAGACATACAGTAAATTTTTTTTGCCAAAAGCAAACAATTCCGCTTTTGGCAAAACATTACAAGCATTTAGTGCGCCGGTGGAAAGCATCATCATAACTTGGCAACGAATTTGTATAGTTTGTCAGGCTAACGGTTTGATTCGTTTGATGTAAAATAGCTTCTAATAAAATTGCCCTTCAAAATGCATAGCAATGCAACATCCATATTTCGAAGTGATATATCATTACTCATGCGAAACCGATAAGCATGACTGAGTGCAGTGATGCAATAATTATTTGTAGCAATAAATATTGCAATAAATCAAATGAAAATACTACCAGGCGATTGACAGTTCTTATTAAAGTTAACTAAAAATTGAATTTTTACATGGTATATTGCAACGAAAATCTTGTATAAATCACATTCACTGTTAAAAATAATAACTCTACAAGCAATTCATTGTAATTTTTCTTGCATTTGATTGTTGGACTAAATATGCATTATCTTGTATTACAAAACAATATCGTGTTACAATTTAGAAAGTATTTATAATCTAAATAAGTTAACGAGATACATGTTTACAATACCACGCATTGTAATGTTAACGTGCTTGAGACCAATATGGATTCCGACATCTGATAAAATTTCGCCAACAATGCTAGCCGAGTACTCGCTGTGTATACCGATATGTGATTCTTGCCAATATCGCCCAACAATACACACTAAGTACAAGACACAATTATGAGGATTAGGTCATTTATTGCTTATAGAAAGATGCACCTTCGGATTTTAATTATATAGGTTAAAATAAATTCTGATTACCGGTACAAATAAGTCATCTAGCGAACACAATGTCATCACGTATTAAAGTCTTATAATTAATAAACTTAAATCAATAAAACAAATAACATTATATGTATTATTGCATTGGTTAAACTTTGTCAGTTTTTTGTCTGGATATTATATATTCCCTATACATACAGTATATATATAAAGAGTTTTGAATTGCGACTCCTCTGTTCATTCGTTTAACTGCCGCATCAATTAAGCAAAGTTGTTAAAAAAATAATGCTAGTTGTTTTACTTTACTTGAAAATTGATTTTGTAATGATTTTTTATTTGTTTTGGCATAATATAATTGCCAAAATAAGTGAATATGTTATTACTTAGTAAGCGATTGCCTCGACTTACTATTATTATTTGTCTTATTATTATTATTTCAGAATAAGATATATTACAAGCATATATAATACAAGCATTATTATTTAACATTATTATTTTACTCATAATATTTCCCC
The DNA here is from genome assembly GCA_034700105.1 of Oconnorella tubifera. NCBI lineage: Eukaryota > Metazoa > Annelida > Clitellata > Enchytraeida > Enchytraeidae > Oconnorella > Oconnorella tubifera. The sequence continues at coordinate 10,116 of JAQIXG010005135.1, read as the reverse complement.
TTACCTACAATGACGATGCCCGTGTGAATGCTTAGCAATAGACGAAAGAAAGTTGTCCATTTCTGAAACCAAAATTATATTTATTGTAAATTAATATTTCCTATTTAAATATTGAAATATTCAATAAAATTTATCATGTAGTAAATAAATTATTTCAGATTACAATTCTTACTGTGTAGGCTAATAATAACAGTTTTGAATATAAATTCTATTGCAATGCTGTGATTTAAGTCAATAACAGATAAAAAGTTCTAAAGTATAAGTATCCTTGAAATTTTTAACACATCTGAATTATAAACTAAGACACGCACGCATCTTTGGACATTTATAATGGTTTACAGAAAAAAACACTGTATTTCTTAAAATGCATAATAATAGTGTATAATAGGGGAGATAATAGGGTTAACAAAAGGCTATACTAAGTAATTTTCTAATGTCAGAAGCTTGAATTCATCTGTCAGAAACATAACATTTGAAGCATAATAATTTATGTTTAAAAACTGTCTTCAGATATTTAAACAGGCAATATAGAAATAGAGTCTATACCTACTTTAGATCAGGAATAATAGAAATATATGAACTATAATCAAAGTAAAGCTTGAGTAGAATGTCTACTTCTTTTTTGTAAACTGGGACTGATAATACTAATCAAGGCATTTTATTGCGCATGTATATGGCGGACCCTGCTGATACTTATAAACATAGAGTGCAACTATAGCCTACATGATATACATAATTAACAACTTTACAGTATTTGTGGTGATAATTAACGATGATAATTGACCTGATTTCCTCTCGTTCCAATGACAATCATCAACATAACAGTGGAAACAATCACAGCAGCATACGTCACAGCCACTAAAGTCAAATCCACCGAAGCTTCTACGTGTATCTCTGAATAATAAGTGTTCCATCCTTTGTCTCGAAAACTTTCGAACATTCCCTCATAAAAAGAAAATCCAAATTGAAAAATATTCGATTGCTGAAAGCTGGAGGGTCAAGAGCAAATAGTCTTAGGACGATTTAGGCCTATTGTTTATTAATTCTACACACTAGCGAATACGTCTGATATTCAGAATTTGCAATAAATGGTAATCAACTTGACAGTTGGTATATGTTAAAATGAAATCGATAATCCATTTTGATATCCTATAGATCAAATCTAAATATTTATGAAATAGAAAAATGAAATGTGATTTAAATCAGTTGTTTGTAGCATAGTACTAAAATGCATACACTTTTTTAACGGTGACTCTGGCTATATAGACAGAGAATGAACTCAAATTCTCTACAAGTGGAATACACCGATACTATAATTAGAAAATCAAGAGATATTATACTATGATGAGAGTCTTAACAACAACGTTTAGGATGTCTGCAGGCGACATGATGTACTTAATAATGGTCGCCATGATTGATTCACAGATAGAAAAATATCTGACGACAGTCGTAGACGAATTGTCGGGTTTATCAGATGCTTACTAAATAAATGTCAAATCATAAAAACTGATACACTAGTTATTTTAAAATGAATAAAGGAAAAATCATGAGGAATAAATAAATGAATAAGCAATAATTTAAACCACAATCGCACAATTCAAATGAAAGTGTAGCTAAATTTATTTAACAATGTTAAATTGTATCTTTTCAACGTCAAAATGAGCTAAGAATCAGTCCAGATCACGAATAATTGTCTGAAAGATCAACCTCTATGAATGAGAAGACATACCGAATAAAAGCTAATTTCTATTCAATTACATACAGTTTAATTTATATGTTTAATATGTTGTCTAATATGTTTAATTGAACACAATCACAATTAATCACAATAATAAATTAAGTGCGATAGCAACAAGTGCTAGATTCACAGTACAATGTAAGTCGTACGTGAATAGCAACTTGAAGCACAAAAATCTGCGTGGTGTGAATGTGTCTTAATATTAGAAATATTATGCTTCATTGATTGCCAAGTTATGATGCCAATATTGCATGTAATAATTGCTCTGACTGATGGAAACTAAAATTCACTAGCAGCGTGATTGTGCCCAGCAATTTACTATTACATTCCATTGCGTTTTATTATCAGAAATAATTGTGGTTATAGTTGTTTAATTATTATTTTGATGAGTATCAGGATAATTCGTCTACAGAAATTTAGTAAACCTACATTTAATCTACAAGTATTTTTAGTACATTAGTGTTTAGGTTATCGTTAGGTTAAAGACACCTTTTGCGTAGTAGTATTGCAATCTCAATGAAAAAAATTAAATTAGGCCTATATATTAATAGTTTACACAAAACTATTTACATTTCTTAGTCGTCCTCATCTTGTTATAACCCGCTGGCTTATCATCCAATTTTACTGCCATCCCATATACCACCATTTGCAAGAACTGATAAAATTACTCCTTAGCAAATGCATGAGCATACCGCGACATTAAACCGGTAAATAGAAAGCCAAGACATTGCCAAGGAAGAGTAATAAGAAGTATTTTGTGGTTTAGCCAAATCTATTTAGTTTGCCAGTTTACTGATGGCTGTATTTGGGACGATTAGTTTCTACACGAGTTATAACTATAATTTTTGTCGGTTAATCCAGTGGCGAAGCCAAGGGGTGATGGCGTTATGAGGGTTGTTATATAATAGCACCCCCATTGTAAGTAAAATTGTACTATTTGTAGTATTAATTGTGTTAGTTCAAACTTCTTATGTGATGATTTAGTGAAGAATGTGTATGTGGAGACACAAAATAACTTTAAAAACCTTATACTTCCACCACATCCTCCTCCCTTGTGAAATTCTGATATATACACTTCAGCCATACTATTTATTGTCTGGTGTATAGACGTATACATACTCATTATCATTAACTTATAATTATAATAAATGTATGCCTTGTACAGTAATTATAGCCTTATGCAGTAGTATATGATCGGTTGTATATAACTATATCTAACTGTAGCTTGGAATTAGTTTAATTATTAAATATATTATTTAAAAAATTCGCTTCACATTTAGCATTAAGTTCTAAATCAAGAAAAACGGCATCCAATACAACGGCATTCACTTAAAAGTCTCTTTATTAAATTATTTGCAATTGAGAAATGTCAGAAATAAGCAATAACTTAGTTATTAATGTCAAAATAATTTAGTAATTTTGAGACGCATTAGACATACAATAATAATATTCAGCTGAATATCTCTTGACATAGTATTTTAATCCAATAACAGGAAATTTAATTATAAACTTGTGATCTTTCGAGTTAAATTATCAAAAAGATCGATAATATTTTTTGCTAATGAATATAATTTGTTAACAAGGTCCGGAATTGTAACGGAGAGAATTATAACTTTATAATGTATTAGTGCAGAGTTAAATTGTAAAGCATCGGTTAATAAAATTTAATGTATATTCTAATTTTTATTACTGAAGTGAAAAATTACAAAATAAGATAAATTAAATTCTGAAATATAAATAGATTGAACAGTTTAAGTGTTAAATAATATCAGGTACAAATGCAGATAACGGTGTGCCAAGTTTACGGCTTAAAAATTAAAATTTGATGAATATGAATCAGAGATTTGTTCACTTAATTTTATACAAGTAAAAGTAATTAAGTTGAGTAATTAACCTCATTAGAGATCTATGATATCTGAATCCTTTACATACCGTGATATAATATAATTGCCCTCGAATATAATTTAATAACTATGATGTATTTAAAAAATTATAATCTAGAAGTTTTTAATTATTTAAATTAAACATTTGTTTTGCATTACGTCTGAAATGAAATCTAAATACTTTGTTATTAAATTGACTTTAACCTCAGTTTTTTAATACTAAATTTTGTACGCAAATTAATTTAAATGCGTTATAACTGATTCGAATTAGCAATAAATATACAGAAACCAAGTGCGATATTTTAAATTCAATTACAATGATATTAAATTGACAAAATCATCAATCTCTAGCACTTCCACGTTGATTGATAATCATGTTGAAAGTGTATTGCGCAAGTCAGCGTTTCTTGCCCCATGGAGGTTGATAATTTCCAGGACATCCTGGTGGACACATTCCCATTCTAGAAAATATTAACAAAACAAAGAGTAATAATAATAGTAATGGTATTACTACTATTAGTATTGAATCACGTTTTGCATGATGTTAATGTCGCATCAGCACAAAAGACTATTTAGTGACAAGTTGAAAATTAAGTATACGCATATATACAATCTTGATAAATATCGTAATACTCACTCTATCTTTTAATTGAGAAATAACATAAAAGCAAAATGAACTGCTACTAAAGTACTGTACATTAGCCTAATGAAAAATCAATGATACTGTTGTAACTTTTTGAGTGCTTCACTATTAAGCTAGCACTTGCACAGAAGTGCCGAAAGTATGTTGATTATAAGCCTAAGGTACTTTAAGTTTAACTTTCGTCATATCCTAATTGCTACAGTAGGCCTAATACTTAGATTGTAACAAATTTTAAAACTAGGTTTTCAAGCTTACTTTAAAATTTGCAGTTTGCTTGAAAAAATCAAGCAAACTGCTATATTTCTACCCTAATCTACTGAAAGCATCTAATAATACATATATAATAACTCGGGTCTCTTTTGATTGTCACTGATAATTTGACGTTGTATTTCAACGTAATTAACCAGATCAGTAATATGTTTAATAATGACGTTTATTAATTGCGTTTATTAATTGCTTTATTTATTTGCAGTTTTAATGTTTAATAATGACGTTTATTAATCGCTTTATTTATTTGCAGTTTTTATTCATTTTTAATCTATGCCTATGAATTTATCAATTGTTGAGTATTGATCATTTGAGTATTCATTAATTTATGAATTTCTCAGTAGTTTATGTTTCAATACAAAAATACCACTATCAAGCCGATGCAAGATTTTGTAAAATAAATACAAGAAAAGTTACTATCATGCCTATTTCGACAATTGAAAATAATTATAGAATAAATAGATTTCTGTTGTATATTGCAATCATTGTGCATTAGATAACATTTAACATTATCAAAATTAGTAGTGTTAGCATTATTTACAGTAATTTATTTTCTATAATTTTTAATTCGTCCATGAGTATTTAAAACTTAACAAATCTTCAACACCCAAAAGAAAATGTACTTAATATAATTTTAGTATACCCGCAGAGTTCTCTGCACAATTCATCCAGTTCTGTATCAGACGGTTTCAGTTGATTGACTGTTTCTGCTGATGACGTTGTCTTATCACTGTTCTGTTGCGATACATTGAATCCCGATGCTCTCAGCATGAACAGACGAAAGAGTATTCTCAGTATACGCAATTTAAAGCAAAATCTTATGCCTTTCCCAGCTGTTGAATTAACCAATACTTGTTCAACTGATGACGATTCGTCTTCCATTGCGTAGAGCTTTTCGTCGAGCATATTCAGGAGACTTTCTGCTGAAAAGTCAGTGACTTGTGTTGAAACTTCAGTAGTTACTGGCATGTTCCAAGTCGGAATGACCATGAATCCGAAAAAGATTGTCAAAGCGATAATGTTAATTCTTGAAGCTGTTGGTAAAACAAAAATCGATATTTATTAACTTAACCTATGCCTTTCTTGATTTAAAGAAACAATATTATAACACAGGAAAAAGAAGCCGATCTATACGTTTGAAGCCTTATGATTATTCACTAGAAATTTTCTTGGCCCTAGATACTGTATATTTATATAATACCTAAGTATAATACCGTAGTATAGCTGATATCATATTATCACATGATGATATATATCATATTATAGAATATATTAAAAAGTATTGGAGTAGGGACTACTATAATTTCTTTAAACTTTTTTACGGTGTCTAAAGGATTATAAGAATTCATTGCAATTCTTATAATCCAATGGATTATGAGGAATTCATGATATGTAAAATTCCTTTACTCTGTACTGTTAAAGTGGTAATTTAAGATTAAAATCAAACACTTCAGCATTTTGTCAATCAACTATTATTGATTGATAAAATAAATAAGTAATAATTAGTTTAGTGATACCTGTATTACCAGAAATGAAAAGATATATTTACCGATAATTCCCGACACTTCCATGATTGTTGGTTTTAGTTGTCGAACAATTTATACTGCTTATGCTTTATTAGGGTTTAGGTAAGGACTTATTGAGCATCACAACTATGTTACACCTATTGGTGTGCTGCTGATTTCTGATAATCGCATGGATAGCAAAGCTTATAAACTGTTACAGTTAAGAGATTTGCACTAACCGAAAAGGGCTATTATAGAAAAGGCTTCATATTTAATTCAAGCAATTGTCTCTGAAAGGTGCTAACAGCACTTCTGAAAATCACTCATCAATAAGTCTATGGATGACACTCTACAAGTCTGAGTGAAGATAGGCCTACTGCGTGAAGTAATGTAGGTGAAAATATTGCTTAGATGAAATAAATAGTATAGATTGAATGTATAAGCAAATTAATCAATTTTGATTTATATATAAACAGCGATATATGATAAATGGTTGCAATAAATATTGTATTCAGATAATTGTGAAATTGAAAATAGCGCTTCACAAAAATATTTTCTATGTATTTTTTTATTGTCGAACACGATTTGAATTCATCTTTCATAACAAGCAACTCTTTAACATACTTGTAAAATATAATTATCAAATTAACAGTAATCATAATTAAGATCTCATATTTGGATACAAACGTACTTAGTAGAATGTAAACATGCTACGCGATGTTACCAACTCTTCAACGGTACAACTCAAGGAATATTTTTTTCAGTTATTATAATATTGTACACTAGCTGATCACGCTTATGGGCTCATGATAGTCTGGATCTTGGTTAGTGTCAAGGTCAAGCATGCATAAACATGTTTTACATCAATAGGCGAGGTGACTTACATTCACGCATACTGTTGTTGTACTTAAGAGATAACTTGGTCAGGAATATTAAACAACGTGTAGAAATAAAGCGATTGCTGCTGATGATGATTTAAGTTTTAAGTCTTTGTCACTTTTGATAATGCTAATATTAATATTATTCTTGAAAATATACACCATGTTCTCGTACTCATTTTTTGAGAAGAAGATCGAATAAATTTTATTAATAAATAAAATAAAGTTTTTTTTTGCTACTTTTTTAGTACTTTGTTTTTGCTGGATTTGGAACATTTTTGATAGTTCACGAAAGTCACTTTCATGAACTATCAAAATCAGTTATGTTACACGATGTCTTTTCTTTGAAAATAAATGCTTAATCAAATAATGAATATGCACTAATATTATGAAAAGATTAAATTCCATATTATAAATTATGTTTTATAAACTATATATGTTTTTAAATTAATAGTCAAACGACTGGATATATGATCGATGATCACAAGCAAACAGACTCAAAAACAAAACCTGCAGGGATGCTAGTTTGATATAGATATGAAAACTTCTAGAAATACTGTCAAATACAAGTGCAACTGTCACTTGATAAATGATAAAAAAAAGGAAGAAGCTATATATCACTTATATTGACGATGCATGCTAGCTTGGTGCCTTTATTTTTTAATGTCTCATTATACTCTCTGTATTAATCATGTAACATATTTTTCAGCGTAAGTATACTTTAAGTGTTAATGATTTTGTTTATGAACGAGATCATTGTCTTTTAATTATTACTTTGAAGTTGTCAGTTATAAAACCACTCTTAATGATTAAATTGATGCTTCTTTAAAAAAAATATTCAAATTTTCAGTGCAAGTCCGTCATTAAACCTCTACAGTAGGCCAATATTTTCATCTTCTAGCTTCAAAACTTCTAGTAATACAAGTGTAAAATTCTCAACTATAGTGTCATTTGATTTTGTTAAAATAAAAAAATAATAATCTATATACAGGATGATCATCGAGTTTGAATTCAAGAGTTACTCTTATTTACCAGTTGTAAAATATTCCATTATCTTGAACTAATTAAATGATGATAACATGAAGAAAATAACAATTTTATGTTTTATTTATTGCATTATGAAATAAATTCTCTGTTATTATTTTTTAAATTACATTGGTATACTTTATTATCACGTTTTTATGTGTAAGAAGTGCTTCCATTTGTTAATGCTTACATTATTATTTCAAAATCAAAACAGAAATAAATTTAAGAAACGACTACACGATTATCCAGATTCTGGACGTTTTGCTATTCTGAAATAGAAAATCTCCAGAACCTTTAATTAATGCTGTAATTTAAAGTCCCTAAAAGTACTATAATGCAAACTCGAGATTACATTTATACATTATTTAAATGAATAAGATAATAACTTTTAATAAAGTTATGGATAAATATAAGTTGCGTCATATGTAGAGTTATTTCAATTTTTTCCAGAGAGGAAGGGGGGGGGGTGAGAAAATATTTTTAAAAATACAAGTGACATCCTTATTTTTATGTTTTCACGTCTGCTCTTGTACCTTTATTTGAACTTTTATTTCTTATAATATATTATCAGCTTTATTACACGTTTTTTGAACACACTATACAAACATTACTAATTCGGGAAACAAAATGATTAACTTGCAGCAGGGGGTGGGGGAAAATTCTTTAAAATTGACTCCAATACATATAATCTATGGTCCACATCAAACCTGCAGTTACTGTATTGGATTTAAATTTCGGAAAAACCAAAAAAATACGGTAGAATTACTATACATTTTCTACCATATAGCGAAGTATATACAATTTTATTGTCTTTACTTTCTCAGATTTTTAAGTATTTAATTAAATGTAAATATTTATATGTGATATTTCGATTTCTTATTATACTTAACCAATAATTATATGGACTAGCAAAAGACTGAATTAGAAAAATACTTTCGTCTTTGTCATTGTTTACGGAATCAAGAGTAATGAAGAATGAAGATAAAAGTGATTAACCTTCATTTGCCAAGCCTAAATGTTGGAAAGATACCAACTCGAGAATTCTTAATGTACTTTCGTTTCTGCAAAGTCTTTTGGTCTGTTATAAAATGTTTCATCAAGCAGTTATGATATTTATTCTCATCGAAAACAACAAAATAATATGGCGAATCGTTATCATTGTGATCACTTTGAAGAGACGGTAAACGTGATAATAGTTCTTTCTTACATTTATCTTTCCTTGCAGTGTGCAAATCCTTTAAAGTATTTTTTATGTTGAGTTCATTCCAATTGTCGTTATCGTAGCTTCGAACTGTAAATTGAGGTAATAATGTCTTGTGGCTTCGTATTCTTTTCCCAAGTCTCATGGTGGGCAATATTCTAACGGCTTGCCTACTTTGTCTATTCTTTCTGTTTTGCCTCTTCAATGACGAGGTCTTTCCTTGCCATTTATTAGAGATGGAAGGCCAAACAGCGTTGTCTAATTTCGAATGGGGCATTTCTCGCACGGTGTTAAGCGCAGAGTTGCACTTTGGACTATTTTGAAGAAGTTTGAGAATATTACTCGAAAGTAACTGCTTTTCAGATAAGCTCGAATCTGCATCAATTGGTTCATCTGTTATGACACAATCTGTAACAGAATAATATTTCGTAAATTATCTTTTAGGTTTAAAATATTTATTTATGACTATTATTATTTTTATGACTGTATTGCTTATGACTTTTTATAACCTAAAACGCATAAATTTAAGACCATTGAATCCAAAAATAATTTAGAATTGTAATCAGACTATGGATCATTCCAGCAATCATCTAAAAATGTGTCAAGCTGTTTTAGTAAAAGTGTAAAGTTAATAGAAAATTTAAAAGGTCGTATAAATATATACTTTGCAATAAAATGAAAATATTCCCTTTGAGTTTGAATTATAATTTGAGATTTTTAACGATTTTATTTACATCTTAGTAATATGGTTTTAAGACATCACGTATGATTATAATTATTATAATTTCATTTCCACTGAAATTTAATAATTAAATCGTTATCAATCAGTAATTTCAACTTTGGAAATGTTTATCGAATAATAGAAAGATTATCAGATAAGTAAATAAATGCAGTAGGCCCAGGGGTGGTTTGCTAAAATTGGAACTACCGGTTCGCTGTTTTTGGTGAATAATCGAGGAGGCCGAAACTGAGGGG
>JAQIXG010005134.1:0-11848 GCA_034700105.1 Oconnorella tubifera | reverse complement strand
TCTAAATGCATACATACATACATACATTCATACATACATATATAAATACGTACGTACATACATACATACATACGTACATGCATTCATGCATGCATACATGCATGCATGCATGCATACATACATACATATATACATACATACATATATACATACATCCATACAAATATACATGCACACATACATCCATACAAATATACATGCACACATACTTACACGCATACAAACATACACGCTCATGGTAATACCATAGTATTACCATTTTAATACCTTGCTAATACCATGGTATTACCATAGTAATACAATGGTATTACCATAGTTTTACCATGGTATTACTATGAGCCAAAACACCATGGTACATTTTGATGGTATTACCATAAAAATATACTAAGTTTACATTGGTAATACCATGGCCCTTTCTTTCCTGGACAATGTTTTAGTGATTTTAAGAATTGGAAATAGAGAAAAACAATACTAAAATTACCCAAGCACATATGCTTTAATCTGACAATATAATGTTACGTACAAGCTTCTGTCGCAAATGTAAATTAAAGAATACCTTATTTTCAATATTAAACTTGAATAATGTATATATATATATATACGATCTACAGTTCTTGTTACTGAACAAAAATATACAGGCCCTAACGATAGCAAGATTGATATGGTATGGTCTAATTACACACTTTAAGAAACTGAACAGAAATTATAATATATATTTGGACAGTGATATCACGATCATTTAATTTTCATATTTTTTCATTTGCGAATAAGAATATTTTTAAATTAGTCAATAAAGATTTTATGAAATCTGATGACTAATATTTGACTATATAATATTTATTGCATTTTTTATTAAAAGATGATAGAAATTGCATAATAAAGTAAATTAAATAAAGTTTTAATAAAGTAAAATAAATACTAAAACATATTTAAAGTTTAAAAAATCTGTTAAACGTTATATCACAAATATTATTAAATAATATTTGTGATATAACGCAATCTGATAAAAAAAATTATCAGATTGCCACTTTACCGTTACAGAAACATTGATGGCTATTAAAAATGGTCAAATAATTGACGGCCATGCATGAATATTCTCTTATAGAACTCGTCAGTTGTTGATGTTGGTTACAGTAATATAGATCTTTTATTTATCGCAAATCAATGGATAGTATAAAAAACAAACAAAGAAAAATAAATCAAATACAATTACAAATAGTACAATATAGTAAAATAGTACAATAGTACAATAAATGTGCATTAATTAAAGATTTTTAAAGACATTTAGTAACAGTGACAATGAACGAGATAATATTTTTAACTAGTGTAAATTGACGTTATACATAAATTATAATTCAAATATGAGATAAAGGCAAATATGCAGTGATGTAAAATGCTACATCATTAAAACCATCAAAAGTATTTGTTTTAAATAAGTTTTCCTTTTGAATGTCTACTGTGGCGACGCTACAAATTGAAATTTATATTCTTATTGTAGATGTAGATGTTTCAAATATTGAGGAGTTTTGTCAACAACAGTTGGTTGAAGATAACGATACTGACTTCAATCTGAAAATCGTCGTATGGAACTCATATCAACATGAACGTAATATGTAGCAAGTAAGAAACTTGTTACTGATAATGTACAGTGTAAAATATTTCAGTTTTTGTCTTCTTCTTATGATAACCTTGATGAATTTAGTCTTAATTTTTCTGATGTATGTTATGGCTTCATCGACACTGAATGTGCTATAGAAGTTCATGGTTATAACTTAATTTCATTTCTTTTTGAAATTTATGTTGTACTGCTGAAAATACTAATTGTTGGACAGACAGAGCAAAAATTGACAATAAAAATTGAAAATATTACCTAGCTGCTTTCTAATTTCTTGCTTAACTGTATTTTTAAACCAGGCTCTTTGTATCATCGTCAGTCGCCAGACTGAGCAGACTGAAGCAATTGTTTCATAAACAGTCCTTGCTGGGTAAGGTGACGTGATGCGGGTATCCATGAACATCACAAAGAAACTCTTGGATAGAATAATTTCCAATAATTCCACAGGAAACTTTGATATCTGACTTGAAATAAAACATATTATTTCTGAATTAGCGAACAACTAGCAGACCATAACATCATCTCCACAGAGATTTCAACCTTAATAGCATACGAAACTTTGTTTGCCGACATTTGGTATGCCATTTGGTATCACTAGTAGTAGCCCTTGGCTGAATCCTAGTACTAACTTTAAAAATAACCTTAACCATTTTGTCGTATTAGACCAGTTATAATTAATTTGTATTTCAAATGCTGGTAGGCAAAGAATAAAATTGCAGGCAAGTTATAGTTACACCAAGTTTCTTTCACCTCTAAATTGTACTGGATGCGTCCTTAGTAAAAAGCTCACATTGACTACCATAGTTCACTTAAATAAAAGATCCATATCGGTATAGGCGTAAATTAAATAAATGTTTATTTAATATTTATTTAACAAAAAAATAATGTGTCAACTAGATGTTTTTTATTATCTGTTAGTTTTCTCGCGAGAAAACATAACTATTCTCAGTCTGTCGTGCACTATATTCAGTGTATATTTTAAAATTTGTTATCATGTTCTGATCAGATGATCAAGTCTGTTGGATTAACTTTTTCTCTATTTTGTAATTTTATCTCATTAGAAATATAATTTAAACTATATAAACAAAATTCGCTCAAACCTCGCAATTATCTGAAGGGATCATAATTTCATAAGCTGAAACAAAATATGATCATATAGCGCTTAATCGATTGATTTCAATGTTTATTAAGGCAACTGTTCTACAGACTATAGGCTTTTCTATCTTTTATCAGACGTTCTTCAAACAAACGGTATATACTCGTAGTGAAGAAATATTAACTATTGCATTTACTCCAGATAAACGTCTCAGCGAGAGCTACGTTAACATGAAAACAATTCTGCCGCAAAGAAAAATTATATTCATTTATTGAACTATTGGATTACAAAAATCAGCATGCAGGTATTTGAATAATATTTGCTAATATTTTTCACCCCTTTGTTAATAACTCGGTCAGTTTTATTTATTTTTTTGCTTTTTCATGTAGCCGTGGTCGAGACGAATCCTAAGGTATATATCAATGGGTTTCCTTAGGTTACCAATCTCATCGGTACATACCAATTATTATAGAGAGAGACCTAGATATACATTCATAATACATACATGAGTGATATACTGGAGATAGATATCCAGGACATCAAGTCTAGCTAAATGTTATCAATTAAAATTCAAGAAGGTTTAACGAGAAGTTTTGTGACAAGTGAAACCGGACAATGTAACCCAAGACAATGCCGCCCTAAAAAGCAGCCTTGACAAAGGAGGAGCGGAGAAATGCGGTTGCCGTACTGGGAACTTTTGAGACAGTTTCCAAAGACACTTTGTAACTTTTTAACTGTTTAATTTTGAAACAGTTAAATCAGACAGTTAAAAATCAGACACTTTTTAATTATCTGATTTTTAAATGTTTGAACGTTTCTCAACCATTTTATTTGTTATTATGTTAAATAACAATTATTATTATTGTATATTGCACTGTTGTATGTTCTTGTTGTATGTTGCACTTCTTTATATTGAACAATTGTAAATTTAAACACTGATATACCTCTAAGTATATGAATTTAATACATAAAATATAAAAATAATTTAGTAATTCAATAAAATGTTATTTATTTATCTTAAAAAAAAATTACTGAAGAAAATAAATTTACTAATGTACTTCTCGTCGTTTATAATCGTCCGTTTTTGTCAGGATCCTGCTAGGGTTATTTTTACGTGGATCTTAGTGACGGGGCCGTTTTGACGGAGTACTAAATATGTTCATTTATGGAGAGCTCTACTTAAGTGATAGGCTAAATTTAAAAAACTGTTGTGTGTATTTAAGCGCTAAATGTAAACACTGCCGTGTACACAAACATAATGTATACTGTTGTGTGTTCTCACGGGGACTGACATTCCCCTAGACATTCCTCCCCGGATATTTCCCCCAAAACATTTCCTTCCCGGAAATCCCCCCTCTGCCCATAATATTGAAATATGAAAATAACATACTAGGATAATAATAATGCTGCAGGTAAAGTCTTATATAATAACAATTATCAAATCAAATCAATCAAAATCTTTTATTTGTCACAAACTATAAAACTAGCATATAATGTAGAAATAAAATAGAGAAATGACAAAACGGGCTCGTGGGCCGAAACAATTACACAAGCCCGGTATTATAAACAAATCACACGAACGATAAAAACTTTTTTCAATACAATATAACACATTTCATTTGGAATAAAATACAATATGTTAAAATTAATATAATAAAGAAATCAAATTTAAAAGAAATTATAAAATAATATATTTATTTATGTACAATTATTATTGTATATTTTATAATTATATTGTAAAAGGCTTTATTTATAAAGTTTTACATTAACAATAATTAATACAAAACAGTGAAATATTGTTAATAACTTTGAAGAAACTGTTGCAAAAACTGTAAAAATATAGCATTATAAATGCTATATTTTTACAGTTTTTGTAACATTTTCTTCAAAGTTATTAACAATATTTCACTTTTTCACACTTTTCACTTGAAATAAAACTCTCCTGAATTTTTCTGGAAAGTGATGATTGTTTATAGATTGTTTTAGATTATAACTAATTAGATTAAATTATAATAGATAATAGTGTTTTTTATATTTCATTACTCATTAATTTTTAATTAAAAATAATTTTTTTATTAAAAATTAATAATTTTTTTTTAAGTAAAAAAATAATTTTATATTAAAACTTAAAAAAACTGTACTAAGTTACTGTATTTCTTAGATAAGCCTAATACAACAATATTTCATACTGAGAAGATAAATAATTATCAACTCAATCCTCCTGGTAATTATAGGACTTAACCTAAATTGAAAGCAATTAGAAATCTTAAACTAATTACTAGATTAATAATTACTAAGCCAAAGCCATTCAATTTGTCTGGCTATATTATCTTCCTAAATAATTTATAAAAACAAAATATAGAAATTATTGGGGGAAAATATCCAGGAGGGAGGAAATGTAATGCACACGTAGTCACTACTTGTCGGATGGGTGTGGGGGGTCGTCCGTCCATTTGGCCCCACTCGCTTCAAACGAGGACTCAAAATAACATATGCATATAAAATATAAAACAGCTAAGTTGCGTGATAGTTTTGCTAGTTATTAAAAATTTTCTCTAGTAAAGTAGCCTAACAATTTTAGTAATTGTCAATAAATTTAAAAATATGCGCATCGTCAGATTCATCACATTAATTTGAGAATGAAAAGTCAAAAGTTACAATTGCAGACGAAGTCAACAAGTGAAAACCTGCAAATGACATCACATGTAATTTGTTTTTTTGTCCCTCCCTAGAAAATGCTGCAATGACTGCTTAGAAGATAAAGGTAGGCCTACCTTTTAAATGGTTTGGGTTACCTCGAACATATAATTCTCAAAAACGTTATTGAATGATGTAAATAAAAAAGTTAATATTATAATAGAATAACAAGCAAAACTGTCGCAAATAATTACAAGTGTATTTGATGAGGTAAATTTAATTAAATATTTAACATCATTTCATATCGTATTCAGGAGACGTATGCTGTGTGTTAGGACTGTGTTGCTGTGTTGCTGTATGAGAGGGCTGTGTCGCTGTGTTGCTGTGTCGCTATGTTGCCGTGTGAGAGGGCTGTGTTGCTGAGTCGCTGTGTTGCTGTGTCGCTGTGTTGCCGTGTGACAGGGCTGTGTTGCTGTGTGGCTGTGTCGCTGTGTTGCCGTGTGAGAGGGCTGTGTTGCCGTGTGAGAGGGCTGTGTTGCCGTGTGAGAGGGCTGAGTGAGGGGTTGATTTTCATATGATAATGAGTCGTCAACTCCGCTATATAAAGCGACGCGCGCAGTTGAAAAAAAATCATTACTTGACATTTTAAAATAGAGAACGGAACTCGGAATAAATTTATTAAAGTTTTGAAATTGAAATCAAAATTGTTACTACAAACTATTTGTAAGTGGTCATTTGAGATATTGTTTTACAGTTATTATAGAGTACATTTATGAAATATTATTATCAAGCTATACAGTGAAAATGTTTTAATATATTGAATTCTAATAAACAATTGAAATGAATCGAATGGAATTGGTCTTGAAAAGAATTAAGAAGTTCTTAATAATGCTGCAAATCCCGAATATTGTAGAATATGTAATGAGCTGAAATAGAAATACAAACAATCAATTCATGTAAAGATTCTCAATTAAGACAAAGAAACAGATTCATGTATATTAGGTAACTCAAACCGCATACAAATAGAAACAATACTTCGACGGTAATCGACGCAACTTGCGCGCCCAATTAATTGCCTTTGATCCTGTCAGAGATCTCGCCATTTTGGCGTACAAAGTAAGATCCCGAATACCTCTCGCTAATAACAGTTCGAACACAAGAAGATAATCAATGAAATTAAATTAATCGCAAAGATAATCAATGAAATTAATCGCAAAAGATAAATTAAACACACAACAAACTTAAAGTTCCCATCAACTAAGAGTTCACGAACACTAAAGTTACCACAATCGATGTTATTTAAGTTAAATAACTGAATCAATGCCCGCGCTACTTCATTATGCTGATGCGACGTTACAATATAAACTTTCAAACATATAACAATATCAACTAGCGGCAACGAAAGCCTCTGTACTTTGACTAAGACATCTACGTTTATCAAGTAATTTAAAAGTGAAAACGTTAAAATTGACTTAAATTACTTCAACTTGTTTCACTCTAAGCAAGACTCATCATAGGCAGCTTTAACTACATTTATTATAACAGTGATCATGACGTCATACCCGTAGACAGAATTAAGACCATTACGTCAGAAAACCGATTTGCGCCCCCCCCCCCTCTTCCCCCCCTGATCGAAGTGAGTAATAAAACTACTTAGGCCTACTTCGATTTTTAGATCTTTTCTACAAAACTAAAAACCAAACATACTGAAACTGCTAAATTGAATGGAAATCAATTAAAAACAATATGACGTACTTCAATTCAAAATCTGACTGTGAGAGCTTTTTATTTTACACAATTTACTAATTCTTTTACTAATTCAACAAAATTAAGCTACTAATCTTCGGAAACTTTATTGTTACAAACTAGTATTTGTTCCTATTCTATGAAAAAAAATTTTCCTCCATGGTAAAAACTGAAATGTCGTTCCAGTTTTATAACTATAGGGACGATAGAGTATATATAGTGCTATCCAACTCCTCGACACTTGTGTTGATTGGTGACCAACAATAGTGATAAACTCTAAAAACGTTACAATTATCAGTTTTATATTAAATTTGGAAGAAATCCCCCACACTTTGTAAAATTCCAAATGCTACACTGGTAAGTTTCAAAACATACGTTTGAGGGTAAGCGGATTCTATTAGTTTCAGTTTTGAGAAAATGTATGTTCACCACTTAAAACGGTTACCCAGGGACTTTATTTGGGTGGGGGGGGGGCAGGGAGCAAGAAGGAAGGCTCAAGGAACAGTTTAAAATAAATCGACGAATAATATTTCACAATAAACCAAGACTTGAGTCTCAAAGCGAAGGACTTGACCATTCTGATAAATCATGATTCGCGATTTGTGCTAATGTGACGTTAGATATAGTAATAAAATAGATTTACAATAACTATATAAGTAGTTTTTGTACTGACGTGACGTTATTTAATAAAGGACTTTGATTTCAACGCATTCAGCTATCAAAGTGTAAGTATTAAGTTATGCTGATGTGACTTTATGCAATAAATTATGTTTCTACGTATTAAGATTACAACGTGTAATTAGCTAATACGTGTTATTATCCATCTGTGCTGATGTGACATTAAACAATTATGAAGTATTATTCTTATACACCAAATATAAATATGTGCCACTGTTGATATATTGAGAGCAATTTTGTTGGGTTAGCCTACCTTCTTTCTTTTATAAATCTAAATTAAACAATTTCTAAAGTACACTACACAAATTACAATAAAGTAAAGTCACAAATCGAAGACTGAATACAATAATACGAGAAACTTAACAATAATTTATAGAAATATTTCAATAAGATCTCAATGATTAAGACATTAACAGCGACTCCATCTATTATATTAACACGTACGTCCAGTGCATCGATAAGAAATATCTGCTGATAAATAAATGCTGCATACTATTTTACTCTGAAATAATTTAATAAATACACTATTCAGTTTTTCTGAATTTTGTAGACAATATTTTGTTATGGTAATGCAAATTATGACATAAGTCACGTGATGGGGGCGTTGAATGAGTTTAGTGCTGACGTCATCATATATAAAGCTGGGACTGACGTCATAGATGGGGGTCCATTAGGGGCGCTTAGTATCAGTAGTAGGATGCGTTACTTTATTATTATATTAGTTTTATCAGCATTATCATTTAATCATCATCATTATTACAGTAATCAAGTCAAAGCCAAGTTTATAACTTGAATTGACTGCAAAACTTTAGTAAGACGTACAATATTTGAAGTTCATACTATGACAATGGAAACAAACTTCTACTTGTTGTAGAAGTTTGTTTATTTTTCAAGACTGAATACTTTCAGGTCATCATAGAACGAGAAGAGATTGTATTCAGCAAGATCATGGTCAGACGCTTGTTCGTTGTCATGGTACGAGTGGGGGGTACCAGAGACAAGAGCTCAAATAATGGCAGACTCTATTTTGAATTTAAAGACAAAGAACTCATTTGTCTAAAAGACAAAGCAATTAAATGCTCTTCCTGCGAGATTGTCAGGGATTGTATAGAATTCTTTGTCACTCAAAGTCACATCAGCAAAAAATTTATAATCTAGTGAGGTTCAGTAAATTGGGTGTGTTTAAATTTGCTTAACGTCGCATCAGCACAAATGCGTCTATTTAATGCCACGTTGTGATCCTAGAGTACAAAGATCAAGTAGTGAACATAACATAATAAATAAATGCTTTTCGGGATTTTACCTTTTTAATTGATTACTCTATAGAATATATAGTTGTTAATTAATTAAGTAAATTTATTATTAATGTATTGTCATGTGATAATTAATGTCATCGTATAAAATGTATATAAAATACTATATCATTTTAATTAAAAAACGTTTTAATATTTTATAATTTGATAAAAACTACCCGTGATGACAAAAATGTTAGTTTAGTTAGCTCATCAAAGTCGCATCAGTGTTGAAGATATTGTTATGGGGTTGTTGATTGTATCAAGTCTATATTATGTGCAAGAGGTGTTGTTCTATGTGCGAGAGGTTCTATGTGCGAGAGGTATTATGTAATCTTGGGGATATGCTTATACACTCATATTTACTGTACCAACACACGGATATTTATTGTACCAACTGTCACCTATAGGGTTGAGATCGATTAGTGTTGACTATGTCTAAGACTGTTCCTTAAAGTAGAATGTTATAAGTTGGTTTAAGGTACGATAATGTTATTGTTGCCTGGATTAATTCGATGGTCGAAGTACGATTGTTGTTGTAGGTTTAAAAAATCACTACACTAAAAATCACGACATTGCTTATTGGCACTGCGCAAAAGCAATGTGTTCTACAGTCAGATTATCAAAGACTGGCAGTTTATACTTGAAAAATTATAGCAAATAAATCAGCAATGGCATCGCCATCAGACAGATTATTTATCTTCATTTTGTTAATAGCGTTATCTTTTTTAAACAACCCTTCCAACATCTCGAAAATTTGTTACAATAGTAAATAGTACTAACAACAGTTAAATACTCTTAAATTTAATAAATAATAACACAAGCAATATGTTTTTATGATTTTAAGAAATTTAATAAATTTAGCAATAAATTTAGAACCATATAAATAATATTTTTGTTTAATTAATTTAATTAATTTAATTAAAATTTTATAATTTACTAAAAGGATAAATATTAATTTTAAAAGTTACAAATTAACATGTGAATATTTGATAGACATGCTACAATTTATTAAATTTTTTAATTTTTCGAATATTCTAAAAGTTAAATAGTTAACAAATAACAAAGATCCTTTGTCAATTCGATGTCGAAAATTTGGCATATATCTTATATCGTCACAAATGAATTTTCATTAGTAGATGTGAACTGCATCCACTACGGATATCATGTCGCCGATTTATACATGGATATTCGGTACATCTGCAGCCAGTTCATCCCAGGACTCAACAAGTGCTGGGTCTATACCGTAAACTAAGGCTCTTATGCCAGTTTCTTTTGGAATGTCCTCTACTATATCTCTCAGATCAATATCCACACCATTTGAAGGTTGCAGTAGAACGCTGAGCGACGCAAAGAACTGACTTCATGCTTGCAACAAGAATTTCTAAAACAGAAAACATGTTAATTTCTATATCGGTGAAAATTATTTCAATGAAAATGTGCCAGCGGTGTAGCCAAATTGTGAGTAGATTACTAACTATCGATTACTGATTACTTGGGTAGATTACTGATTATTAAGTGGATTACTGCTACATTAATACTACAACTCGTTGCTCTTGGGACCTTTTGTTCTCACTCGTTACTCTTAGAACTCGTTGCTCTTGGGCAGAATTCCTTGTCTCAAGTGGTAGCCTGTACCAAGAGAATGGAACACATCACTCCGATACTGAGAGATCTGTACTGGCTGCCAGTCCTACAGCAGCAACAACCACAGTACCTCATCAAACTGGGTAGAACGTACTAACCTACGCAATACCTCCGTTCATCGGGTCAGCATCGCCTCACCAAGCCGTGGGAAATAACAACGAAACTCGGACAGCAATCATTCAGCTGGGCAGCAGAGAAGATCTGGAATGGTCTGCCCGAGTGTCTCAAGATCAGCCAAGGTGATCGTAACTTTAAATTTAAAAGTTTTTAAAGTTTCGGTCGTAGACTGTAGTCACTCAGCAGCTCGGAATTGTCAGTGATCTGTTAAACTCGGAAACTTCATTAAAGCAGACTATTGTATAAAGTTTTTATTAGACAAAGGGTAAATGATTTAATTAAGTTAATTTAAGGCTGAGAAGTGTAACAAGTTTGTAAGACAGTGAGGATAAATAAATAAATTAAGCTACGCTATAATAGCTACGCTATCAACCCGCTATTTAATGGTTTTTGAAAATGCTTTTGTTATTCCCATTTCCAATCCCCCATTCGCCGTTTCCATGTCGTAATTACAATTTCCATCTTCATTCACTTTAAGTTAACGACCACTTTATCATATTTACTCCACTAAAACTTGTATCATTACTCTCCATTAAATGGTACAGAATACATAATCATATGTTTACTGTACCAATCCATTATCTTTCAAGTCAAATATGAAATTATCAGAAACATTTGTATCTTATTATAATGTATGAATAAGATATATTTTTATATATCATATTCATGCAGATTCTCTGTAATTTATTACAGTTAATATTGAAAGAGTATAAGTCACATTTCTATTACAATTGACTTAAATTGTAATAGAAATTGACTTACAATTGACTACTTAAATTGACTTACAATTGACTACTTTATATTTGCTATTTAATACTTCAACAATTGCATTTATATCTGATCGAATTTTATGATTATTTTCAAAAAAAGACATTTGTTTCATTAAAAAAAATTTCATTCTCATTTAACAATTTTTGAGTAAGTTCTTTAAGATTTAAATAGCGGCCATCAGATAAAATGTGGCTTTAATACCAGCCACCCACTCAGTAAACCGTTGCGCGCCCCTGCCCTTTCGTAGCC
>JAQIXG010005133.1:0-11850 GCA_034700105.1 Oconnorella tubifera | reverse complement strand
GGCATATTTGAGATGTGTTTCATTGTTAGGCATATTTGAGATGTGTTTCATTGTTAGGCATATTTGAGATGTGTTTCCTTGTTAGGCATATTTGAGGTGTATTCCTTGTTAGGCATATTTGAGGTGTATTTCCTTGTTAGGCATATTTGAGGTGTATTTCCTTGTTAGGCATATTTGAGATGTATTTCCTTGTTAGGCATATTTGAGGTGTATTTCCTTGTTAGGCATATTTGAGGACACAGAAGTGACTCATATAGAAGGAGAGGTAGATCCAGTACGAGACATGGAGATCATTCATGAAGAGCTTCGTTTGAAGGATGCTGAGTACTTACAGAAGAATGTTGATCAGTTGGAGAGAGTGGTTGTGCGTGCGGCTGATAAGACTAAAAAGGCTGAATTTGTGAGTGTGGTGTTATTAAATGAGAGATTTGGTTTAAAGTTTAAAGCATTTATTTTACAGGCAGAAGGTGCATAGATGCATCAGATAACATAACAGTTTAAGTGGTGTATAGCTTTCTTCATAATTTTTGAAGCAAGAGTATTTAGTGGAATGTGTTACAAGATGAGTATTTATATTTGTGTGTAACCAGTTCATAAGTTTAAGATCTTTGACTTTGGATGGTATCAATATTCAATAACTACTTATAACTATTTATTCAGATATTACTGCTACCATAAATAAATAATGTTGCGAAGTGACAGTAAGCAATTATATATATTTTATTACAGGATGTTTTGAAGAAAGTTCAACAGATGGTCACTGAAGACAAGCGACCTGTTCGTTTTGGAGTCTGGGACGCAAAAGAAGCAAGTTTTAGTTTCTTTTAATTTCACTTAATTAAACATCTTTATTTTACTATAAAAATGAGCAACAGTCATTGAGAAACAACTTTGGATTAACCGGCATGAAGGAAGGTTTGGATTAACCGGCATGAAGGATTAATCTTTATTTACAATTAATCTTTATTAGATTAAAAAATGTTTATAATATTTTATTAAGAGTTTTTATCTTGATGTCTGTAATGAGTACCTTGGAATGATTTAAATGATGTTTTATTTGAAATTTTAAATGATTATGGTTAAGCTTTGTAAAATGATCATTATTATGGTCATTGAATGAGTATATTCCAATAGACTTAACTGGAAGTATATCAGATAAAGGTTGTAATATTTGATTTAAATATGAATGCTTTAAACTGTAGATAGAGGAGTTAAATAAGCATCAGTTTATCACATCGAAGCCAATGATCTATCTCGTCAATATGTCTGAGAAAGATTTTATAAAGAAGAAAAACAAGTGGTATTATATGTGTTATTGATTTACTTTCTATTAAAAATACGTTAATTTAACATTTAGATTGTAGTAGTTGAATTCAGCAGTTAGATAATGAATGCATCGAGTTGTAGAACATTTAATATTGTGACAAGACTGTTAACGATACATATTCATTCATCACTATATTAAAGATTTTGTGTAAAAGTCTTTACAACATCGTCACTATCTTCAATCTTGTCTTGAATGAATCAATTACTATTCAATTAGCATTTTGTAGATGATTGGATATTATGTTATTTTATCATTAAGTTGCTCTTTCTTGCTGTTATGACTGTAATCAACAGTCAAAACAATCAAATAAATAGATGAATAAACAGACAAATGTTAAATTCCGATAATTTTTAATTCTGCGTTTCCGATCAGGTTGCCAAAAATAAAAGAATGGGTGGATGCCCATGATCCTGGCAGCGTTATCATCCCATTTAGCGGCAGTTTAGAATTAAGACTGATGGATATGTCAGATGAAGATAAGGCTGCTTTACTCAAGGAATCTCAGGCATCCAGGCATGTAGAATCTTATACAATTTAGTCAAATGTGTTAAATATAATATAGTAAATTAAGATAAATAAATATATATTAGATAAATATAAATAAATATATAAGATAAAATAATATAATATAGTAAATTATGTAATATGTAAAGATTTGTTAAAATTGTATCATTTAATAAGTTTTTAGATTAAAAGTATTAGATGAATGATATATAGAATATGTAAGTACTTAAATTATATTAATAACGTAACAGTAATAGTTATATGTATTGATATTATTTTAAATAGTATTAATTAATTAAGTAATGATCACTAACAGTATTCAATAGGTTATTTATATTTGACTAATTTGTTAATATGTATAATAATTTAGAACATTATTATCAAAGTATATATAATTAAAATATTATTAAAGATATTAAATCATTTAATTGTTATATCTACTCTTGTTGTATCATTAATTGACTCGGATCAGCCGTCTCTGACGAGTCAATTAGAAAAATAAATGTTGGCTTAGTTAAAAAACTGAACCTACTTTCATTAAAAGCTAAATCAACTTTCAGTACAAGCTTTCATTGTAAATGAAAGACAAATTCCATGTATCCGTAGACTACATATGCAATCTGATGTGGACTAGCTTAATCAAATGTATCCTTGTAAGATAAAAGTCACAGTCTAGTAGCTCCCATATGCATAAGCTTCTGTGAATAAATCTTATTAGCGTAAAAGGGAACTAATCATTTCCGTAACAATTACGGTTTCAGTTCGCTATCTAAGATAGTTCTAACGGGCTACAAGGCTCTTCAGCTCATGTACTTTTTTACTGTTGGACCAGATGAGGTCCGGGCATGGACCATTCAAGTATGTAGTGTACAAGTGACTCGAAACTTGGCTCGGTTTCAGTTTGATGTGTGCGAAATTGTTTTCTTAGTTTCCATTTGATTGGCTGTTGTTTGCATGCGTTTATTTAACAAATTATTGTAATTTAAATGCAGATTTATTTTGGAGATTTATAATCAGTTGCTTCTATTGTTTTAAGTAGTTTTTCCAAGTAAAAAGTTGCAGTTAAAGAAGTCAATTTGTAGTTACTGATATCTCAGGAATTATTGTTTGAGCAATTTAAAGAAAAAGATCTGAATAAAGTTTGAACATGTGAGAGATTCTTTTGTGACGATAACCCTCTTTATTACAGAATGACACTTTAAGCAAGCTCATAGTTTGATTGTTGCAATAAATCACAATAATTAGGCATTGCAATTGTCCATTAATATTATGCATTAATACAGCACATTTCTGTGCATGTCTTTCATTTATTTACATTTAACTGTTTGACTGTCTGATTAAATTTCATTACAGCTTGTTTTTCTACCCTATTACTAATAGATGCATGCTTTGTTGTGTTCATTTGTTTAGTTCTTTGGAAAAGATTATAGTAAATGGATACGCCGCTCTTGGTTTGATGTACTTTTTTACTGCTGGGGAAGATGAAGTGAAAGCTTGGACGATACCCGTAGGTTTTATAACTAAATCAAATCAAGCAAACATAGATAAATTAATCTAGAATACAATAAAATCCAAATGATATATAATACAAATGATAAATTAGTGCTAATTGTAATATGAAGTCGGCATAATAACGAATCAGAATGTAATTAAGTAAATTGTAACGTTTCAAGACACAATCAGCTATACATTATGGTGATGTATTGATATCTTACAGTACTGTAAAATGCATTAATTATTTTCACGTTTTGTTGAATGGAATCTTGATACCATCAGTGTGAATCTAGTACTTGTGATAATGAAATCATTGGTATTAATAGTGAATGTTTTAAATGATTAGTTTCATCTCAATGCAAGAGATTTCAGTTTTATTTTGCGTGTTTTGTTATTCTTAACGTAGAAATTATTTTGTTAGTCTGTGTATTGTTTAGATCTTGAGATAATTTAAATTTCATTACATTAATATCTGGAAGCTTTATACATATATCAAGAATTCATATCTAGTACTTAATTAATTTGCAATTACTGTAGCGGTATTAAATTCATATCACTACTGTAATTATAAATTTTAAAATGGAACTGTGAAGAATTAATTATTTACGTATTGTTATTAATTAATTCGTAGAATAACAATAGGAATCTATTGACAAGAAACGCAATTTATCAAATCTAAACATTATCTATGTAGTCTTTTCTTAACAATATGATTGTTTGTTAAATTGTTTCGATTGTCTTCTATAGACGTTTATGCAGGTTCAGCTAATATCGATAGTCGACAAAACTTTTTATTCTTGCAATCAGAGAATTTTCAATTAAAAATCAATTAATAGCAGAGTATTTAGCAACTTTATTTACAGTATAAAACAATAAGTTGTCAAGGATCTTTAGAGAAGTGGTTGGAGCGCTGGACTCAACCGGAATGATCCAGGTTCGAATCCCGGAAACCTCACGGTTTCTCTAACTTGCTGCACCCTTTAGTTAGACGTTTAAATTGACAGCTACGTCTGCGACATCGTTCATATAATGCGATAATGCATTTCGTTAAACTTATAGTAGTAATACTGATGTTGCTTGAATCTTAAAATTGATTTGTTTGAAATCTGTTGAATTTACTTTTGTTTCTGAATGTGTCACAGAAGCACACCAAGGCTCCTCAGGCTGCTGGAAAGATCCACACGGACTTTGAGAAAGGTTTCATAATGGCAGAAGTTATGAAGTTTGATGACTTCAAAGCAGAAGGATCAGAGAATGCTGTCAAGGTTTATAGGATTCATTTATTATATCTATGTAGAAGACAGTTTGAATGTATTTTTTATTTAGTTTATTAAGCTAATTTATTTTTTTAGATGCTATTTTAGTATTTAGAAAAGTTGTTGTCTCATTAAGCATCTGAATACAAAGTATAGCGTTAGATTATTACTGAAAATTTTGGTATTATTATCAACATATTTTTACACGTATTCCAAGTAATTACAGATAAATATTCGGTAGGCTAATAATATTAAGATACTGTCAGCTAATAATAGCAATGTTAAGAGTTGAATATTTTTTTATAAATAATTGTATTTATTGATCAACAATTCAATTTGATTCAAAGTCACCTGTAAATATTTCCCTGGTGTATCTAAAAGAGTAGTTAGCGGACTGTGCTAAGACTTAATAGCCAAGTGTTATCCATCATCACTTTGTTTTCAATTTAATCGTCTTTACTTCACTTTTCTTTTTCGTGCTATTGAATGTTGACATTAGGTAATCAAATTGTTGCCTCTCACTAAATATCATTTTTATGCTGATGAAGCAAAAAAACATACTGTACAATCAAATATAAAAATTGACTATACATTTATAATTTTCTAATATATATCGTTATTAAGTGTGAGAAATTTTCTGTTTAGGCTGCAGGCAAGTACAAGCAGAAAGGAAGAGACTATGTAGTTGAAGACGGAGACATAATTCATTTTAAGTTTAACGCTGGGGCCGGACTGACACCAGCTGCCGCCGCTGCCAAGAAAAAATAAAAAACTTCCTCCCTAGAATGTACTTTATTAGTCAAACTAAACTTTGTTTTAAATTTAATAAGCCTGCACTCAAGAGCATGTTGGTTTAAATTGTATCAGATTTCTTAAATTACTTATTATAAGAATGCTTAATCAAAGTTATTAAGAATCTGTCATCTAATTCTAATATTAAGCATTAATCAAGGTTTTGCTTAAAATTGATTAAATTAACATAGTATATTTGGGCAAAATTCTAGTGTTAATGTGTGTTATTTGTGTGTTGTGCTGGAATACAAAATCCAGATGCTATCTTTATTTTGAATTATCGTATGCTGTTAAATAATTATAATAAAATACTTCAAGGTATTTGAATCATATTAATACATAATGGCCTTCATTTAATTAAATACTCTACAGGGTATGCTAAAATTTAAAAAAAAAACAGAAACTGAAAGACTTTTTAAAAGATATTTTATTTTCATATAAAATCAAAAAAGTATTAGCTTCAAATTGAGACTTGTTAATATTTGTTATTAATCATTAATACCACTCAGTAAGAATCTGTCATATACTTTCAATAGCAGTTTCAAATGCTGTAGTCTTACATTAATAACATTTAATCATTTGAAAATTTGAATGTCATGAAAAACATGTATAAATCACAGGAAACATACTAGGACTTAATGACTGAAAAACTTACAAAATCATAGAAAAAATAAAAGACTTGTTACATACTACTAAGTGATGGTTTTCAATATATGATCAGCAGCCGACAGCCTCATAATCTGTGAGCAAAGTCCAAAATTGTATGGTTTTAAATTAATGACATACAAACAGACAAATTTTGTTTTACTTCAAGCACTAGGTGGGCGATTAAGCAAATACTCTAACTGAATGTTATCAATTTATACTAAAAATGTTAGAATTTTATGTAAATTTGCAGGGGTGTATAGTGCGCCATTGGCACAGTTTTCAGTGGGGGTGGGGAGCAACAGGTGATACAGTATTAATATACGAGCCTTCAGCTATCAAAGGTTGAGAACCACTAATCTAAACTTACATTAAATCAATGATACATATTCCAAATATATAACAAATTTGACCTAAGAAGATTTTATTACACGAAAAATCATTCACATTGCTGTTTTAACGCTTGTCTTACTGTCAGTCTCGTTTGAGGCATAATTGACAAATTTCTAGAAGAAATAATAAGAGATCTTTCTGTAGGATATCTATAATAAACTTAAGATTGTAAATTCAAATTGTAAACAACATTGGCGTAGATAATTTGCTATCGGGTGATGGCAGCCTATTTTTTAACAGTGATATTTTTTATTTGTTTTTAATGGAAACGAATATAAAATACTGATAGATCAGCAATCACTATAATTCACTATACAATTCTCACAGTAATCACAGTAATTATTCACTATACACATTTTTAGTAAACTGAAAACATTCTTACTGCCTGTCTGTTGCAGATATTGTTGAAGCAAATTAATAACAAATAATGCATAGAATAAAATTACAGTCTAAACTTCTTACTTCTCACAATGTTAAATACCAATTTATATTTAATTAGAAAGCAATATAAAGAAGATGGCACTTGATATTGAAGTATGCCAGCTTTTACTATTATAAATAAACTATTACAAAATATAACTTGATCGATATATAAAATTATTACTTAAATTATTAATAAGTTCACAAAAACAAATATGAAGATATAACAAGTTCTATTATAAAAATTAAAAAGCGCACTACACTGATAATAAATACATCATCGCAATTGTTCCGATACTTCTGATATAATTATCCTCTATATAGCTTATAATTATTATTCTTATTGCAAATTTATTTACATCATAAATTCATAAAATTCACCTTTACCACAAATATACAACAGCAAACTTTTATAAATATATCGATAAACTTGCAAGTTGAAATCAGTCAGCAACGCAATCTTGAACATGCTCCACAGTTATTCAAGTATACATAAATATTTGCCACTTTGCACCGGCGCTTTTGAAGGAGCACTTGAAAATAAACAACACTTTAATTAAACCGGGACATCAATGAATGTTTGTTATTAATCAATTACACAATGTAACAACTTTATAAACAACTATATTATGCAAGTGATTCTGGGAATTTTACTGCAATAATGAGAAAACTTAACATAATATTACATTGCTTATGTGAAATAATAATTATTTTTATCCTCAGACAATCAATTAATGAGCTATTTTTCATAAATATTTCAATCTTAAATATAAATTGTTCAGGAATATATTTTTAAGTACCTTTTTCTCATCGTGCTATATGTAGGCCTATATCTATACATGGTCCTATACACTGCTAAATACCTACTTAATTTCCATAATATTTAATCCTATATACTCTGTTAAATATATTCAGTGAATTTATGATGAATAATTAGGTCTTAAAATCACTCATTTTGTCTCACTAACTCTGTGATGCTTTAACAACATGTACTTATCAATGTTGAAGCTTTTGCATATCTGAATTCTTTTGTTCTTAAACAAATTAAATGAAAGTTATTTCAACATGTTTAAAACATTATATTGTTTCATTAAGTCAGCTAAAACATGGATCATTATTGCAAGAATTAATATTTCATCAGTAAATTACTCTTCTGTCTTTCCATATAGTTTTCACACAACTCTAATATAATTTACTCCAAAGCACAAAATCCATTATAACTGAGAAACTCTTCTGCAATACTAATTTGAACAAATTAAGCAAATAAGACTATACTAAATCCGTTGTAAGAAAACTCGACACAGTTTAAATCTCTGACCAACAATTCCTGTTACTTCTCGCATCAGGACAACAAGACAAATGTCGTGTTGCGCCATTATTAGACTCCAACCAATCAGCATCCTCCGAAATAACCTCCAATGACACTGACTCACTGTGACGCCTAATCTGTCGCCCAGCAGACGCCAAATGCTGCCTCATGCAACGTCCTCCGAAACGAAACGGCGGCTTCACCTGCAACTTTCTCTTTCTCAGTACCTCCACTGAATTCCCATCAGTCTCCTCTCCCAGCTCTTCATCATCAGCATCCTCTTCCGTCGTCTCGATCAGCGGCACGTCAAGTCTTGGTAATGATGACGCTCGAGATCTCTGCCGCGCTGAAAACGATGCAGCCGGCAAAAGCGGCACGCACCAACGATACCTCGCGCGCTCCTGACAAGCCAAAGACTGCTTGTTGTGAGATGATGTCACCTCAGTGTCATCTGTGCCATCATCAGAGGATGATGAAGACCAAGGACTTGATCCGCTTGCGCTAGTCCCACGGACTGTCTCGGCGAGGTAGTACTCGTGAGGGATGCAAAGAACAGTTTTAAGTCGAGCCCCGGGGTCAGACATCCGACGCGAACAGGAGGATAAGCGGGAACCACCAAGAGGCGCCTGGATGACGGAGAAAACGTATGGCTCATCAGCACCACAAGGATGAGGGCGGTCAAGTGTCATGAGATGGTGTATGTGTTGATGCTGTACATCCATCATATTGATTGATCAGCAAGTTTGCAAGTGAAAAGTTTTCTTTTCATTAGTGTAAATCCTACAAAAACATAAAGCTGTTAACCTAATATGTGGAAGACGAATTAAAATCTAGCAACAATTAATATAACATCAAATATACATGTTAACACAAGCAATATTTTATATAATACTTTTCTATTCCTTGACTCATTGATCTCTGTTATCAACATAGTACATTTCTTAAAATCAAATTTGACTTTAGTTTGTGTAAACAAAGCAAGAATTACATGTAAATATTTCTTTTATTGATCATAATAGATGATTCAATAATGATTTTCTTGTGGGAATGCACTGAAATGATCTTGAAGAAAACCAATAAATCTCTTCACAGCAGTGGAGTCTCAAATTTCATCGTAGAGTGTCTGGCATTGACAGCCTCTCAACTTGCAGATAGAAGTTTGACAATAACAATATTATTACTAAATTTATAGGGTGTGGTGCTCAAATTTGCACTAAGATTAGTAAGATATAGCATTTAGCTTTTATAACATGTCATCGTGAATCACAATCATTTTATACAATGGAATCTATTGCATAACATTGTGCGTTGCACAAAGATTGCTAAACGATAACGGCATAACAATATTTGGCAGCAGTTTCACTTCCAAGTAAAATTTCATGAGATTAATAGTTTATGTACAAGTCCCATAACAAATTCCCTTATCTAATTCTTTATGCTGTTTGCTTGAAACAAAAGTTTGTGGTAAACAAATTCCTTTAGGAGATAACAGACTTCACAACAACTGGCATTATAGCAGGTTTTACTCTGTATTTTTCTCTGTGTTTTACAATTGAGAATTCTATCATTTACTCTCGAATTGAAAGGAAGCGAATGTATCAAACGTCTTTTGACATGATACCATTTTCGTTTAAAGTAAGTTTTAACCACAAGAAAGTTTATGGCATTATATTTCCAGTACCGGTAGGTTACTGAAATTTATACAAAATACAACAAAAAACGTCTCCAGAATTTGTTCTATTGTTTTTCTCTCCTGACCCTTTCTGCTTGTCTCCCCCCTCCCCCTTCAATAACAAAAATAATTATCGCATTCGTTTGTAGCTAGATCTTGTGAATGTTTCTAATTTATTCAATAGGATGTTATTATAAACAGCGATTTCTGATATATTACCCATTCACACGTTCTGCGTAAGCCAATTATACAAGCAGTGTATAGTGGTACCGTACACAGCAAAACAAGAGAAGCGAGTATTAATCATTCATAACAAATCCAGACAGTAGCAATGTTGTTGTGCACAGCAATCTTAAATACTGATGTTCTTTAGCATGCAGACACAAAACAAAAATACACGTGTGCACAATCTAGGCCATTCTACGCATAGCTTGATCATAACGACTCTAGTTTGTTCTATTTTGACTCAGGTATAATAACATTTAATGTTAAATGAAAGAAGTCATGTTTTATATCTGGTCCGATGACCGAACAATACGGATTCACTTCCTTTATTATCGCAAGGTAAATATTATGCTTTGTGCACGAGAGAAATTGAAATGATTGATTTAAGCAAACAAATTGCATTTACATGATATAAAAAAATCGACTGACAAATGATCGCTTGAATCACAATAGTCAAATTTCAGAAACTTCCAGAGCGATTTTCAAGAAGTAAATTTAATAATTATAAAAAATATATGGTAAAACATATAAAATATTTCAGCAAACTTCCCTTTTAGATCTAAATATCATAAATGGTACAGTACACTAAAGAATTTACAATAGGTAGTGTTCAAAATCATGCATGTAGATTGTAGAAGCATGACTTTTAAGAAAACATCATAAAAATATACAAAAATTTGATTAATTTATAGAAAAATGTAACACCTCAGCATATAGTACTTCAACAAATTGAAATTGAATATATATTATGCAAGGCTAACACATATTATAATAAACAAAGATAAATAAAAGCTATAAACTGGTAACGAAAGGTACTAGTACTTGAAATTATGAAATAATATATAAACGTATCTGTACAAATCAAAGAACTAAGGAACAACCTAGGCGTCTTCAACTAAGTTAAATAATGAAAACAGACTCAATACAACTGAACTAATAACCCACTATATAGATTGGTTATGAAAGCCATATTCGACAAAAAAGCCTACTAAAAATATGTTTGCAGTCAGTAACTTTGTATGGAATATTAATTAAAATTATATATACTGTATTTGTTTGCAGCTTAACGTCACACCAACACAGAAAGCTTGTATAAAGTTCTTTGGTGATATGTTGGTTATTCTAAATGTACTCTATCACAGTATAGTAAATATATTTCTCTTATACCTGATGAAACAAAGAAACTATTCATATTATAAATGTAAAATGATGTTACATACCGGTACGGTGACAGTGCGACAGACTAATCCAATTAATAATCAATTTTTTATATAATGATTTATTGTAATTTCAGCATTAATTATATCTATAATAAAACAAATCAAAATATTTCATTACTGATCATAAATGTTAAAAGCTTTTTAAAAATCAATTCATTAACAATACACAGATTTGACATATTCTTTTCGCGGTATTATAGTTATTTAGAAAACATTCTTATTATTAAAACGTGAATAATTTTTAAAGGAAAAATGATATCCACTAATAAACAACTCTTTCTCTCTCCCAATACACATTTTTGAATCATATTGTCTAGTTCTATCAAGAAAGTCATAATTGTAATAGAACTAGAAAGCACGCCATCAAATTACTTACTAGATCACTCATCGAGGTTTACTATTACAAGAGATTTGATAATAAGATACGCAAACATAAAGAATTAATTCTACGAAAAGCTGGAGCTTCCAGTCTAATTCTTGGTACCAGTGTAATGTCATACAGAGCCAAAGAGAATAACAAAGAGCATGTGCCCACGCTCTCTGTCTCTCTCTCTCTCTCTCTCTCTCTCTGTCTCTCTCTCTCTCTCTCTCTC
>JAQIXG010005132.1:0-11850 GCA_034700105.1 Oconnorella tubifera | reverse complement strand
TACTCTAATATCTATTTATTGCGTTATATGAGTAGACCTACAATGGGATTAATTGTGAACATAAATAAATTCTCTCTCTCTTTCCACAATAAAATCTCAAATGGATTCAATTGTTAAATAAAGTGTATTGAAAATTCACAGAATAATAGGCATAGAGAAGAATGATTTAAATGTAAACAAATATTGTCTAACCATTGCTTGAGACAGATACAGTGCCAGCTACTGAATGGGTTGACTCATATCTTATGAGTATGCGATACAAATTTGAATAGGCAGACATCAGTAGAGGGGTTATTGTAGTACTGACTGGCCGCTAAAACAATTACAATTAAATATGCTATTGCTAACAGTCAGTTACTGCGCATTGTTACCATCATCACAATCATCATCATAATCAATTCACTTGTCTGGCTCAAGATATTAATAATGAAATAAAGTTTGTGAGCATATTACATCCATGAAAGTTTGGTAAGCATTTAAATTGATTTAACAACAGACTCTGCGTAGGGTGATAGTTAAGGTTGCCTCTCGGTTTGTATCAATGTGCTTCAATACTTAAACCGCGACGGTTGGGGAGTAGGGATAAAGGGAGGGGTGGAAGCTTTGGCACACGGTACTCGCCAGTATTTGGACAACATGATGTGATGTCACAATTTCTGGATTTTCGTAATGCGTTCAATTAGGTGTGTCGCGACGTGATGCAAGAAGCGTTGGCTCTCAATTGTCCAGGGCTACTCGGCTACTTCGACTCAGCGTATGGTGACACTACCGAACTCATCTTCTCTATTGTTCTCTATTGACTCGGCAGCAGGTATACAGCACGGAGACCCACTCGGTCCTCTGTTCTTTTGCCTGGCAGTGAACTCTCTGCTGCAGGACATCCAGTCAGAGTTTGTGTCGGGTTACCTTGATGACTTGGGCATTGGGAGAGGAAGTTAGGTGTCATTTGGGATGTTTACAGACTGGAACAGGGAGCAAGAGCCTGTGGTCTGTTACTCAACTACTCTAAGTGTGAGATCATTGTACTCAATCCCTCAAGTAGGCAAGACTGGATTGCATCGGGCCTCAGTTTCATTGAGTGCCCACTCAGCAAGGCATGCACGCTCGGTACGCCAATCCAGTCTTGAACAGGTGTGGACAGAGCACTAGCGGATAAGAGGGAGGATTTAACTGTCATGGTGAGTCGTCTAACCTCACTGCCAGCTCACTCTGACCTTTACCTTCTGAAGAATGCTTATGCAATTCCAAAGCTTTACCTTTACTACATCCTCCATACCGCATCCATACTACATCCTCTTCTAGTTCTAAGCTGGTCTCCTACGATAACATACGTAGAACATCCCTGGCACTAATTAATCTATCCCTGTCATTTTAGTCTGAAGCCTGCCTCCCTCTAAGATGGGGTGGGATTGGAGTCCACAGTGCACAACAGCTGGCACCGTCTGCCTTTTTGGCATCCGCTGCTGCTGCTGCCACTGAGCTCCTTTCTCAACTTCTTCCCATTCACCTCTTATACATTCCAGATCCCGCAGTTGACAGAGCGGAAAGAGCATGGAAGGGATTGGGGGGAGTTGTTAGCAAAATGGGAGAGGGCAGGGGAAAACAATGATGATACAAATAAATATAAAAGGTTCAAAAGACACTGACTGACCTGGTTCTGTGAAATAACATAACCAAAGCCAGAGAATCCAGTAACAACGGTATAATAAGGAGCTCTAATGTTTTCAAATTCAGCATATATGTAGTGCAGTTCTGGATAGAAAAAACCACTTTCTGGTCTAAAAATATAATAGTTCAATATACTATTTTTAGTTCAATACAAAAATTCAATATAATGAATTTTATGTAAGTAGGATGCAAGAATCAAATAAACTTAATTATTTTCTAATCATGACAGTAACTAGAGACACCATCATTGCTGTGTCAGAAAATAAAACTGCAACATTCCAAACTTTTAATTATTCTCAATTTAAATTCAACTGTATAGTTTTTAATGATGTGTCATTCAATGAAATTAATCGTATTCTCCATTTATTCTTATATCTACTGCTGTCCGCATTCTGTAATAGAGTGCAGTTACATGTCACCCCGACAAAGCGGCCTCGAATACATTAACCCAACAAAACAGCTCCGAATACATTAACCCGACAAAACGGGGCATCGTCAATTCATTTAATAACCATAACCCTAACTAACCCAAATTTTAACACTAATCCTAGCACTAACCTTAACTTCAATTCTACCCCTTACCCATATTCTAATTCAAACCCTAACCCTAAAAATTATAAGTCAGGGCCGATTTGTAGGGGTCGTTTTGTCGGGTCACGTATGTCAGACAGACCTATTACATTGACTTCCTGTGACGCCCTGTCTGCATGTACATTGTCCTGTCAAACTGTCACAACCAGCTTTCATTGCCCCACCAGCATCACAAGAACACGCATCACAACCTACAATGCATGATAATAATTTTATATGATAATATGCTAGTATGTCACAATGTGCCGAGTCATTTAAACACGTGAACACAATTTAGGTAATACCTAAGCTATCTTAATTTATTATATATTTTGTTATTTACTTTTTTTCAAATAGATTGTTGCAAATTTCTTTAAAAAACCTTCAATATTTGTAGATATTGATTTTACAGCAAGCATACCATTGATATTAGAGGCACTGAGAGAATGATATCCAGCCATACATTCATTACACTGACGTCCAGTCACAAACTTCTTACACGCACATTGTCCCATCGATCCGGATAAATTCTCTGAACAAACTGTGCTACCATCTATGGTTCCATTCATGTTACAATTACATCCTAAATAGATATCCATAAACAACATAACACCCGTCCAAGGGTGAGACCTAGTCGTTATAAACTTTAATAATTCCAAAAAATATTGCTTAAGAATAAACATTTAACACCAAAAAGATTTGTACACAAAACCTTCCGATCTGGAGTAGGAAGCGCTGCCACTACGCCACGAAGTATTCTTGTGTTTGTTTGAAACTTTATCGATTACATTAACACTGTATAGCGCAAATCGCGTGATTAGCGGAGCAGCAGCAGAATCGATATCAATTATATATTATGATGCTAATGTATCATCCTCGTCTTCTTCGTCATCGTCGTCGTCGTCGTCGTCGTCATCGTCATCGTCATCATCATCATCATCATCATCATCATCATATCGCATAGCCCTTTAGAGCCGTAGCTCCCGCCCTCCACCTTTCACGATCAGATACTCGAGACCAAGCCGTAGAGACTGGTACACCCATGTCAGCCTTCATCTGGCCAACCCAGGTAGTACGGGGACGCCCATGCGGTCTCTTCCAACCATTGGGTATACGGCGACCCAATGACATGTCGCAACACAGCTTGAGTGCTGCATTTGCAGGGGTGATAGGCTCCATGCGCGCTACATGACCGAAGAGAGAGTGTCGACGTTGTTGAATGTAATCACCAATGTGAGGCAGGCCCGTCTGTTTGGCAACTGAAGTATTTTGAATCTGGTCATACCAATGAATGCTGAGAATCTGCCGTTGACATCTCATGTGAAAGGACTGAAGGCCAGCTAGACTCTGTTTGGTTACGATCCAGGTGTCACCTGCATATATCGCATAGAACTGGGATTATGAGAGACACGTATAGCCTCAGTCTAAGTTTTAGTGATAAATGTGACAGACGCCAGACGCGCGACATGCTCGAAGCATCTTAATAAATGCTTATAATAACATCCCATAGGATTCTCAAAATAATGTTAATGTTGATAATTGATCTTGAAATTTTAACGTTTTGTCAGTTATTTTTGATTTACTAGGTTCTTATAAATACTTGGATGCTGATTCAGAATATGTATTTGATTTTAACACAGCACGTCAAGTTTTTAAACGATTTCAATTATACGTTATACTTAAATACCGCAGAGTGTAAGCTTGTTTCTAGAATGTGTTCAACGGGGTCACATTTGTAAGCAGTGTCATACGTTTTTTTCTTTCACATTACTGTTCATACAGTTGTTGTATATGCTTAGTGATTCTATCACGCAACCTCTTCTTATGTTTAGTTTATGGCTCGTTGTGTTGCACCAACAGCAGTCAGCTACAATGATATTGATCGTCATTATATACTTATACTTGAGTTTCTCCAACATTGGTACCTAATTAGTTTCATTACATAGAGTCCTGGCTGAATCTCACACCCTGAAACTTAAATAGAGAACCTAAATTTTCAGGGAAATGTGGAAATGCAAGAAATGAATTTTGATGCTCATTCTGCTGAAATGCCTCAGCTTAGAATCATTTTTTCAACAAGAGTCCTGCTATAGTAGTCCACAGATATGTGGTTTCTTACAAAAACTTAAGCTATGTATTTAAATCATTCCTTGAGGACAGCTCCACACTAGATAACTTTCGCATGAAATTTACATCCTTCATAAGTTCTCTAATTTGAGGATGAATTAAAATGACTAGTTTTAACTTGTACCTTGAGCGAGAAAATTTCTCTCTTTCAATTTCGAACGAAGAAGTTCAGTAAATTCTTTTGGTAGGTCCCGATCTCTCATAAAGTCATATAGATTCCCTTGTGATATGAGCTAAGGTGTTGTGCTATCAGTTGCTTTGAATACGTCGTCATGATATTCTTGTAATGAATCGCTTCGAATGAGAACTGTTCAAGTTTAGAGGGACAAAACTGGATTCTGAATCTTGTCCCATGTGGAACAAGGAGTATTGCTGAAGGCAGATTTGGATACACAAGTATATGTCTTCTCTTTTATTCAAACCCTTTACTTTAGTCAAACAAAAATAACAATCTGTCATATAATCAGTTTACTCGCTCCAAATCAGTGGCGTAACAACCATATAACGAGGGTGGACAAAGTCCAAGGGCCCTGTAGGTATCAGAGGCCCCCAAGCTTTTTAATAAAAAAAACAATGTACTGTTTTCGTTTGGCATGCAGTAGCCACATCACACAAAAGACAATTGAGAGAAACAATGGTTGTAAGCTCTTCAGTCACATAATGCAAAAGAAGATTTTCTGAAATGTTTAAAGTAGCATATATTTCCTGTTGACTATAAAATAAGTCTTCGTGATTTTCCGTCTTTTAATAACGATTAAGTGCAAAAAGTAATGTATTATTATTGCGAAAATTGGTATCAATTAGCAATTAATAATGAATGGAAAATCATAAAGATTTATCTTAGATCCACTGTCTAACATGACAGGCTTGGTCTTGGCTCTCTTGCGATGGGAAACGAATGTGCAAAACAAATGAAGATTGATAACTTGATAGACACATTTGTGAACATTATAGTTAGAATAGCCAAATTTATGAAGTAATTCTCTGAAGAAATATGGTCTGCATTACTTTGTAGGATGTATAAGCGGCAGACAAATTAATACATTTATTCTCTTATTTATTCATTATTTTATTATTATTACCACGTCTTTCTTAGCCCGCTTTCTTGTTTGCTTGATTAATTGTTTGGTTGGAAAATTTCAACAATTTTTCACGCAATTCCTCTTATCGCAGAAATCTCAATTTTACCTATAGCCTTTTGCCACCTGACAATTCAATGCTATAAAACATTTCAGTGTTTAACAAAAAAAATCCAACAAACACCACGAGTGTGAATTCGCTGTGAAATTTTCTTCATTTTAAATTTTAAATACCGTTATAGTGTTCTCAAATATTCTTATGCATCTATTCATTATAATCTGATAACGCATTAAAATTAAATCTTCTAGTAATAGTAATATATTAATCATTCATATATTTACTGCACAAAAATCTTAAAAATTCACATTTATAACACTTTCTTTCATCCAGCTAAAATAACAAATTTGCTTCAGATGAAATTCTTGAATGTGAATGCTCGAGTATCAAAATATTTCCTTATGACAAATTTTACAAATTATTCAAGTTCAAGTAAAAATAATTTTTAAAAGGAAATTGAAGCATTTTTGCGGATTGGAAATTTAATAAACAATATATTGTTGAGTATGTATTGTAGTTTGGCTTTTGTAGTTTGGTATTGTAGCTTGGCTAAGAATTCAGACATTTGTAATAATAATGACTTTTATTCGTTCAAGGACAGACCAGTACAGTGCAATAAAAATAACACAATTTAACTAATCATACGAAAGTATTTAGCAAAAATATACAGCGTAATGTGTACTCATTAACGTTAAATAAGGATATTGAAACCAAATTAAAATTGTTACATCTTTCATTAAAATTTGAAACTTCATTGAAATCAAATTCATAAAATTGAAAACTAAAAAGAGTTCAATAAACATGTAAAGATGTGACGTTAGTGGTGAATATATATATATATTCACCACTAACGTCACATCTTTACATGTTTATTGAACTCTTTTTAGTTTTCAATTTTATGAATTTGATTTCAATGAAGTTTCAAATTTTAATGAAAGATGTAACAATTTTAATTTGGTTTCAATATCCTTATTTAACGTTAATGAGTACACATTACGCTGTATATTTTTGCTAAATACTTTCGTATGATTAGTTAAATTGTGTTATTTTTATTGCACTGTACTGGTCTGTCCTTGAACGAATAAAAGTCATTATTATTACAAATGTCTGAATTCTTAGCCAAGCTACAATACCAAACTACAAAAGCCAAACTACAATACATACTCAACAATATATTGTTTATTAAATTTCCAATCCGCAAAAATGCTTCAATTTCCTTTTAAAAATTATTTTTACTTGAACTTGAATAATTTGTAAAATTTGTCATAAGGAAATATTTTGATACTCGAGCATTCACATTCAAGAATTTCATCTGAAGCAAATTTGTTATTTTAGCTGGATGAAAGAAAGTGTTATAAATGTGAATTTTTAAGATTTTTGTGCAGTAAATATATGAATGATTAATATATTACTATTACTAGAAGATTTAATTTTAATGCGTTATCAGATTATAATGAATAGATGCATAAGAATATTTGAGAACACTATAACGGTATTTAAAATTTAAAATGAAGAAAATTTCACAGCGAATTCACACTCGTGGTGTTTGTTGGATTTTTTTTGTTAAACACTGAAATGTTTTATAGCATTGAATTGTCAGGTGGCAAAAGGCTATAGGTAAAATTGAGATTTCTGCGATAAGAGGAATTGCGTGAAAAATTGTTGAAATTTTCCAACCAAACAATTAATCAAGCAAACAAGAAAGCGGGCTAAGAAAGACGTGGTAATAATAATAAAATAATGAATAAATAAGAGAATAAATGTATTAATTTGTCTGCCGCTTATACATCCTACAAAGTAATGCAGACCATATTTCTTCAGAGAATTACTTCATAAATTTGGCTATTCTAACTATAATGTTCACAAATGTGTCTATCAAGTTATCAATCTTCATTTGTTTTGCACATTCGTTTCCCATCGCAAGAGAGCCAAGACCAAGCCTGTCATGTTAGACAGTGGATCTAAGATAAATCTTTATGATTTTCCATTCATTATTAATTGCTAATTGATACCAATTTTCGCAATAATAATACATTACTTTTTGCACTTAATCGTTATTAAAAGACGGAAAATCACGAAGACTTATTTTATAGTCAACAGGAAATATATGCTACTTTAAACATTTCAGAAAATCTTCTTTTGCATTATGTGACTGAAGAGCTTACAACCATTGTTTCTCTCAATTGTCTTTTGTGTGATGTGGCTACTGCATGCCAAACGAAAACAGTACATTGTTTTTTTTATTAAAAAGCTTGGGGGCCTCTGATACCTACAGGGCCCTTGGACTTTGTCCACCCTCGTTATATGGTTGTTACGCCACTGATTTGGAGCGAGTAAACTGATTATATGACAGATTGTTATTTTTGTTTGACTAAAGTAAAGGGTTTGAATAAAAGAGAAGACATATACTTGTGTATCCAAATCTGCCTTCAGCAATACTCCTTGTTCCACATGGGA
Organism: Oconnorella tubifera; assembly: GCA_034700105.1. Taxonomy (NCBI): domain Eukaryota; kingdom Metazoa; phylum Annelida; class Clitellata; order Enchytraeida; family Enchytraeidae; genus Oconnorella; species Oconnorella tubifera. The sequence continues at coordinate 3,891 of JAQIXG010005132.1, read as the reverse complement.
CAAGATTCAGAATCCAGTTTTGTCCCTCTAAACTTGAACAGTTCTCATTCGAAGCGATTCATTACAAGAATATCATGACGACGTATTCAAAGCAACTGATAGCACAACACCTTAGCTCATATCACAAGGGAATCTATATGACTTTATGAGAGATCGGGACCTACCAAAAGAATTTACTGAACTTCTTCGTTCGAAATTGAAAGAGAGAAATTTTCTCGCTCAAGGTACAAGTTAAAACTAGTCATTTTAATTCATCCTCAAATTAGAGAACTTATGAAGGATGTAAATTTCATGCGAAAGTTATCTAGTGTGGAGCTGTCCTCAAGGAATGATTTAAATACATAGCTTAAGTTTTTGTAAGAAACCACATATCTGTGGACTACTATAGCAGGACTCTTGTTGAAAAAATGATTCTAAGCTGAGGCATTTCAGCAGAATGAGCATCAAAATTCATTTCTTGCATTTCCACATTTCCCTGAAAATTTAGGTTCTCTATTTAAGTTTCAGGGTGTGAGATTCAGCCAGGACTCTATGTAATGAAACTAATTAGGTACCAATGTTGGAGAAACTCAAGTATAAGTATATAATGACGATCAATATCATTGTAGCTGACTGCTGTTGGTGCAACACAACGAGCCATAAACTAAACATAAGAAGAGGTTGCGTGATAGAATCACTAAGCATATACAACAACTGTATGAACAGTAATGTGAAAGAAAAAAACGTATGACACTGCTTACAAATGTGACCCCGTTGAACACATTCTAGAAACAAGCTTACACTCTGCGGTATTTAAGTATAACGTATAATTGAAATCGTTTAAAAACTTGACGTGCTGTGTTAAAATCAAATACATATTCTGAATCAGCATCCAAGTATTTATAAGAACCTAGTAAATCAAAAATAACTGACAAAACGTTAAAATTTCAAGATCAATTATCAACATTAACATTATTTTGAGAATCCTATGGGATGTTATTATAAGCATTTATTAAGATGCTTCGAGCATGTCGCGCGTCTGGCGTCTGTCACATTTATCACTAAAACTTAGACTGAGGCTATACGTGTCTCTCATAATCCCAGTTCTATGCGATATATGCAGGTGACACCTGGATCGTAACCAAACAGAGTCTAGCTGGCCTTCAGTCCTTTCACATGAGATGTCAACGGCAGATTCTCAGCATTCATTGGTATGACCAGATTCAAAATACTTCAGTTGCCAAACAGACGGGCCTGCCTCACATTGGTGATTACATTCAACAACGTCGACACTCTCTCTTCGGTCATGTAGCGCGCATGGAGCCTATCACCCCTGCAAATGCAGCACTCAAGCTGTGTTGCGACATGTCATTGGGTCGCCGTATACCCAATGGTTGGAAGAGACCGCATGGGCGTCCCCGTACTACCTGGGTTGGCCAGATGAAGGCTGACATGGGTGTACCAGTCTCTACGGCTTGGTCTCGAGTATCTGATCGTGAAAGGTGGAGGGCGGGAGCTACGGCTCTAAAGGGCTATGCGATATGATGATGATGATGATGATGATGATGATGACGATGACGATGACGACGACGACGACGACGACGATGACGAAGAAGACGAGGATGATACATTAGCATCATAATATATAATTGATATCGATTCTGCTGCTGCTCCGCTAATCACGCGATTTGCGCTATACAGTGTTAATGTAATCGATAAAGTTTCAAACAAACACAAGAATACTTCGTGGCGTAGTGGCAGCGCTTCCTACTCCAGATCGGAAGGTTTTGTGTACAAATCTTTTTGGTGTTAAATGTTTATTCTTAAGCAATATTTTTTGGAATTATTAAAGTTTATAACGACTAGGTCTCACCCTTGGACGGGTGTTATGTTGTTTATGGATATCTATTTAGGATGTAATTGTAACATGAATGGAACCATAGATGGTAGCACAGTTTGTTCAGAGAATTTATCCGGATCGATGGGACAATGTGCGTGTAAGAAGTTTGTGACTGGACGTCAGTGTAATGAATGTATGGCTGGATATCATTCTCTCAGTGCCTCTAATATCAATGGTATGCTTGCTGTAAAATCAATATCTACAAATATTGAAGGTTTTTTAAAGAAATTTGCAACAATCTATTTGAAAAAAAGTAAATAACAAAATATATAATAAATTAAGATAGCTTAGGTATTACCTAAATTGTGTTCACGTGTTTAAATGACTCGGCACATTGTGACATACTAGCATATTATCATATAAAATTATTATCATGCATTGTAGGTTGTGATGCGTGTTCTTGTGATGCTGGTGGGGCAATGAAAGCTGGTTGTGACAGTTTGACAGGACAATGTACATGCAGACAGGGCGTCACAGGAAGTCAATGTAATAGGTCTGTCTGACATACGTGACCCGACAAAACGACCCCTACAAATCGGCCCTGACTTATAATTTTTAGGGTTAGGGTTTGAATTAGAATATGGGTAAGGGGTAGAATTGAAGTTAAGGTTAGTGCTAGGATTAGTGTTAAAATTTGGGTTAGTTAGGGTTATGGTTATTAAATGAATTGACGATGCCCCGTTTTGTCGGGTTAATGTATTCGGAGCTGTTTTGTTGGGTTAATGTATTCGAGGCCGCTTTGTCGGGGTGACATGTAACTGCACTCTATTACAGAATGCGGACAGCAGTAGATATAAGAATAAATGGAGAATACGATTAATTTCATTGAATGACACATCATTAAAAACTATACAGTTGAATTTAAATTGAGAATAATTAAAAGTTTGGAATGTTGCAGTTTTATTTTCTGACACAGCAATGATGGTGTCTCTAGTTACTGTCATGATTAGAAAATAATTAAGTTTATTTGATTCTTGCATCCTACTTACATAAAATTCATTATATTGAATTTTTGTATTGAACTAAAAATAGTATATTGAACTATTATATTTTTAGACCAGAAAGTGGTTTTTTCTATCCAGAACTGCACTACATATATGCTGAATTTGAAAACATTAGAGCTCCTTATTATACCGTTGTTACTGGATTCTCTGGCTTTGGTTATGTTATTTCACAGAACCAGGTCAGTCAGTGTCTTTTGAACCTTTTATATTTATTTGTATCATCATTGTTTTCCCCTGCCCTCTCCCATTTTGCTAACAACTCCCCCCAATCCCTTCCATGCTCTTTCCGCTCTGTCAACTGCGGGATCTGGAATGTATAAGAGGTGAATGGGAAGAAGTTGAGAAAGGAGCTCAGTGGCAGCAGCAGCAGCGGATGCCAAAAAGGCAGACGGTGCCAGCTGTTGTGCACTGTGGACTCCAATCCCACCCCATCTTAGAGGGAGGCAGGCTTCAGACTAAAATGACAGGGATAGATTAATTAGTGCCAGGGATGTTCTACGTATGTTATCGTAGGAGACCAGCTTAGAACTAGAAGAGGATGTAGTATGGATGCGGTATGGAGGATGTAGTAAAGGTAAAGCTTTGGAATTGCATAAGCATTCTTCAGAAGGTAAAGGTCAGAGTGAGCTGGCAGTGAGGTTAGACGACTCACCATGACAGTTAAATCCTCCCTCTTATCCGCTAGTGCTCTGTCCACACCTGTTCAAGACTGGATTGGCGTACCGAGCGTGCATGCCTTGCTGAGTGGGCACTCAATGAAACTGAGGCCCGATGCAATCCAGTCTTGCCTACTTGAGGGATTGAGTACAATGATCTCACACTTAGAGTAGTTGAGTAACAGACCACAGGCTCTTGCTCCCTGTTCCAGTCTGTAAACATCCCAAATGACACCTAACTTCCTCTCCCAATGCCCAAGTCATCAAGGTAACCCGACACAAACTCTGACTGGATGTCCTGCAGCAGAGAGTTCACTGCCAGGCAAAAGAACAGAGGACCGAGTGGGTCTCC
>JAQIXG010005131.1:0-11852 GCA_034700105.1 Oconnorella tubifera | reverse complement strand
TGAGCAGATTTTTGCTGAATAGACTGTTACAGAATAGACTGTTACTCTTACAATAATAAACTATTTTTGTTCTTGATCTCCATTTTGAGCAGATTTTGCATGAATAGACTAGTACATATACAATAACGAACTGTTTTTTTATTGATGTCCATTCTTTTATAGCCATTTTGTCCGTGTCCATTTTGTCCGTTTACCAGCTTTTTTAATATAGAAGACATTTTAAATTAAACGCCTGAATGATAAAGTTTAAAGCAAAATTAATAACATACTTGTAACAATCCAGGCTTAATGCAGGATAATATTTGTTTAAGTAGCAATATATTTACTCGTGTATAACAATCGCATAAGAATAAACTCTTATTTAGTGTCGATTCCTGGTCTAATAACAGAAACGCACAATCCCCTATGATTATGCTTTCCATTTATAAATTACATATATAGTTAAATATAGTTTATCCTTAATAAATATGCTGTTGAATATTTATAATTTGTAGTTCTTCCAGTAGGCCTATCCAGAATGATACTGGTATACAAACCTGTAAATGGAATGATTGATTATTTACACGCCATTCATTAATCATTAAATAACAATAGTATATATAAATACAGCATATGAAGCTTAGTAAAAATATTATTATATAAATCAAAAAATTCCTCTAACCTGAAGGCTGGAACATGGTCTATCATCAACAAGACAGTTGATGTACTCCGACGATAGATCAAAATCAGCAAGACCAGATTCCTGTGAATGATGCAATGCGCAATTCACTGGCAGGATTCTGAAATACAATGAAAGATTTGTGCAAATATTTATTATCAATCTGAAAAAAACATCAGTATGCCCATACTTTGATATAACAATTGATCTAAATGAACAATTAAACTATTGATTATACTGATAACAATTAACATTCATATAATTAAAGAAATGGAATGCAATCATATTAAATTACATTCTACATGCAACCAAATATAAAAATAATTATACTTTCGCTTATAAAAAATATATAAGTGTACGAATTTATCTCTCGTTTATCCAGTAACTTGAATATTTACTTACAGTAAACTAATAACAATTATGTTATTTTAAAACATGATAATTAGAAAGAATAACGAAACTTTTGCGAAATGATATCGCAGAACTCAATCCCCAAAACCCGGGTTCAAGCTAGTATGGCATGCATGTCTTGTTGGCTTGCATTATATATCTTGCAATGATTTGCTGCTGTCTTTAACTTAACAAATGCTAGATTTAATAGCAACGGCTTCAACTATGTTGTTCACGAAGTTCATGAACGGTAATATAGAAGCATAATTTAACTTAACTGTTAGAAACAGAGTAAAATATATTTAAAACTAAACACAATAAATTATATTCAAAACACAGATTATACATGAGACTGCAATTAATCTAACAAAGCGATAGCCGGACGTTTCGTTGCTGGAAGATTCTATCCTAGAGATTTCTATCGTTTCGTTATTAGGGATTCACTAAAGAGCTTAGGGAATCGTTATCATTATTTCTTAAAGCATTTTTTCTCTCTTTATTTTCAAAGACATTATCACATGTTCATAAAGCAAATCCTCAAAATCAACAAATTCAGCTTATTGATGCGTTATTTTGCCGTTAACATAAGATTGAAGAGCTTGTGTGCAGTGCACTTATATCTGAGCAACACTGTGATAGGCCTACATGTTGAATAACGTCGTTGATAATAATATTTGTGCTCATTCGTCAGTGCTTATTTTAAGCTTTTTATATTTGCAAGAATTATTGGCAATAAACCGTTCATGTGACAAAAAAAACATTAAGCGGCATTTACCATATTTGGCCTAAATGTTCGTTGTCCAGTTAGTTAATCGGTCAAAATCAATAAAACGTTTTCAGAATATTTAAAAATAAGCTTATATGAACAAATTTTAAAATAGAAACAAATGCAATTTGCTACAGAGTCAATTAAAATAATGTTATTCATTTTCATATAATTCTTAGTAGGCCCTATTTCAAAATTAATATTCTAATATAGTATCTATAGTATATACTATAGTTACAATTTTGCAAAAATTAGATAACCGTAGTACTAACCATTATGTTTCAGATAACTAGCTAAATGCATCGAAGAGGGCGAGATTTTGATTTGTAACTCAAAGCTGTTAATTAACTTTGTCATGTAAATAATTTTAAATCCAGTATAGTTTATGACTGCTTTAATGAAAAAGTACTATTCAGCAAGAATATTCCAAGTTTAGCACAAGCTTGCGACTTATTATAATTTACTAAGACCAGATCTATCAAAAGTTATTTTAGGTTTTTATCAAACTTATTTCTATCAAGCGCATAAATGTGATGCGATAATAGTAATATTATTAATGTGGACTTATTAAATATGTTGTCATAATGGAACGAATTGGAGAGTGTTATACTAAAGTTTTTTAACTTCGCAATAAAATTGTGAAAATCTGTTACTTTCACTTTTTTAATATTTTTTTTTCTCAAAATCTACAGCAATAAAAAGCTCAAAATCAAGAACTATAAAACTAAAGCTATAATAAAAACTTTACTTCACATGATTTAGTCACATTTTTGTGTAATAAATCATACAAACAGACTATATAAACAGATTAGAGCAATACAATACAAATAAATAATCTTTTTTTTGTTTTTTTACATAGATGAAAGGTAAAAATATGTTTACAAATATTCCAGAAATTTAAAATATTACTCTGCATTTTGAAGCCATTTCATTAGTCGTTGTTCTAAAATTTAAAACAGGAAGCCAATACGTTTTTAATGCGCGGTTAAAATAAATTATGTTATTGAAACATTTTCACAAAATATTTACACATCCAAGGTGGTTATACTATCGGTCTAACCGTCTTACTATACTGTCTAAAAATTCATGAATGGATTACAACATGTAGAATTTTAATCTAGAACTAAATAGTATAGATACGATAAACCAGTGATTCACTAAATAGAAGCTTGTGCTTATGTGATAAATTTAATTTTGAGCAATGGGATTAGATCGATACCATTGCTCACTATGACAACTAGAGTCAAGAAAACCATCAATCAAAGTGATCAAAAATCAATTGCGTCTCCGTGATAGGAAATGTAATGTAAGTGACTGACTGAATGTTTTCGTATCAGAAAAGAAATTCGGATATACATTATGCAGCAATAAAAGTAACTGAGAGAGAGGGGGCACTTTAACGACAGGGGAAATGCCAAAGACTTGAAACAATCAAAAAATTATTTTAAATGAGATTAGGCCTATCAAATGATTTGTATAAGGTTTGCATATATTTTGCTCATATATTGTTGAATTTAACACAAGCACACATTAAAAATAACAGCAATGAAATGAAATAAATCAATGACCAATAAAAGTAAAACTTACTTCATGTTGCAGTTATAAAAATCCTGCATTGAATTAGAGCTTGTATATAAATCCGTAGAATGAAAATCCATTTGAGTCTGTGTGCTTCTGGTTACAGTAGACTTTTCATTCATGACTGAAATTATTTGTCCTTCTGCATTTCGATTAAAAATTTATGTTATCTTTTATCAGGCTGACAACGCAAGCTGCAGGTATCGTTACACGAACTCGATGTTTATATCGTTGAACTGAGAAACTCGGAGCAATCACTATTCATTTTTAATTCTTTCTCGATCAACGGTAAAAGATCTAGATGATGAATGACATGTTTCACTCCATGCCATTCAATAAGTCGTCTACTAAGAAACTTTCAGTTACATTGATCATTCATTACATTCTTGTGTTGAAAAATTGAAATGCCGACAGCATAATTGACCTAATATAATAAAAAATTAATGATGATAAAATAATTTGAAAGCATATTAGTTCAATATCATTAGTTATTTCCATAAACATTATTAATCCCAGACAAATGAGATCGTAGAAACAAACGACCAACAAGCATTTAATAACGTATATCGTTGACATACAGTATAAACGGGATAAAATCAACGAAGAAAAACGTCAGTTTCGGTGAACGTTAATTCACGTCACAGTCATAAAATCTGCTTAACAAAGCTTTCAGCAAGGTGCTGTCTTTCACATAAAAATCACTAAAACAACAAAATCAGTTTACCAAAGTAATTTAATCAAAATATCCAGCTTTCTAGAAAAAATGCTGAAAAATTACACTGTACTCGTATGTTAGCAGATTAAGTCAAAAATCTCTCTCTGCACTGATTCTAACAATAAACTGTTGATGAAATTAAATAGGCTTATATTTAATAAGTAAATATCTAGCAGCAATATCCGGATAGTAACATAGTAATTTTTATATATCGTAGTTTATTTTCATTTTTATGGATAACGGCACTTTGCAAGTAACTAATGGCCAACTTAAGCCGCGGTGCTGGGGGGGGGGGGGAGAGTTATTATGTTCTGAAAAACAAAATTAAGCTTTAACATCTAATGTCATTGCTGCTCAATAATTGTAATAACACACATTTCCATAATATTATAATATACAATATCTTAGACCGATATTGAAGATTTAATTATTAATAAAGAATGAAGATGATTGAACTATTATGAGCAAATTTCTTACGTATCAAATAGGGTTAAAATACATAGAATAAAGTTTTTTTCCATTTCTGAGCACTCTGCAGATGAGAATATTTTGATAAACTACAGGATTGCACAATGTCATATAACAGTTTGCAATAATGTTTTAGCAGCTCTGACAAAAGTCTAAAGGTTAATGGTTTAGCCATCTGGCCACAAATCATTTACACTAGCACATCATTTACTAATGACAATAATTTATGAGTAAAACATATTGTCTTGCGCGCAATAATTAGCACAATTACACGAGGAAACTATGAATCATGTGGTGAACATAAATAATTAGGATAATTGGCTTTTTGTAAATGACACTCGCACGCATTTTACAGTGCCATTGAAACTTACGTATGGTCCAAAAGTTTAGTCGTGATTGTTTCGCACACGAATCAGCTTAGATTCAAGGAGAACAATCCGGAGTAATTTATTTATCAATTTATCATTATGATACTTATTGACATAGTATAGCACTGTTTTAAAATGCTATTTAATATATTTAATACTACTTGGTACTTTAATGTCACATAGAAATTACACTTATTTGCTGAAAATTTCACAGTAAATATAGCATTTTCAAATCTCTAAAACGAGTTAAGAGTTAGTAAACTGTCAAATTTCCATCTATTCGAAGACATCTGATATTATGTGATTCAAAGTCCATTTCTTATATCACTTTCTTCTAGTCATTAAAATTGAGTCTTAAATGTTTTGAATTTCATCAATTGCCTCTCAGACGAATTTAAAATTACGACCACATGGCGGTATGACCGTAATTACTCCAAAATAATGATAAAACACTAATTATGATCAAGACCTTGAAAGAAGCCCCTGAAGCACAAACATGAGGTTAACTAACTTAAAACAGATGTGTGCACTTTACTGTTTTTCCTGGTAATAAAGTGGCCCATACCCATGGTCAAAAAATCGTTCAGTTTGTATGAACTGAATCTGAATTAATTAAAACTTATTTCAAACGTGTACTATCTGGATCTGGTGTGAGCAAATTTTTTCTATAAAAACATTTTATTATAGAAAAAGGCTTGTTGGACCGCCAACACAAATATTATTACAAATATTCGATTTATTTCTAAAAACAAATTCTGCAAAAATGCGCGATGACTTTCATTTAATTAATTAAACAATGATTAATTGTTTTCTATCAATAATTGTATTAGTTTAAACAACACATGTAAATATTTAGTAGTACAAATAATTTGCTAGATTCAACAACATATAGCAATATTCGAAATATATATATTTTTTGGTTTTAAACATTTTAAAACCATTGATTTGATTTTATATCATTCATAATTTACCTTTTTAAAGTTGTTTGCAAAGTTTGCGATGTAATAAACTCAAAGTACACCATCTTATTGAGTATCATCTCTCTATTGAGTATCGTATATCATTATTATTTTTACATAAGATAACCACGAAGGCTGCGTAGGAGATGCCTTACTACCTATTCCATAGAGCTCTTTCGTCTGAGGTCACGTTTATTATGAACTGTCTTAAGAGCTTAAAAACATTCTCTATCGCCTTCTATTAATACATACGGTTAGACATACTGTAACAGGCTGATGGTAGCCTGCGCGCGTTATGCACTGTACTACAGCCGTCGATCAGTTCAAAGCATCGCGCGTTGAACTGATGATAGCGATATGTGCGGTCTCAGATATAGCACGATCGTTTTACAAGAGAAAAAAGTTGTAAGACGTGAAATATCAACAATCGGCGTTTCACGGTCAAATTGATAATTACATCGCGCTAGATATATCAAAGCGCAGCCCGCCAACGTGTAAATAAATGAGAAGCGAATACGTTTTTGGCTACATTCACAAAGATTTTTAATGACTAATTTCCGCTTACTCGCTTATTAGTTTACTCCATATAATAAATACGTTTGTAATAAATGATTACAAAACGTACAAGAAATATGTATTCAATAAATAAGTAAATAATTTATTTTAAAAGATTAGTAATTATGAATTAAATGTAATAATTGTTGGTAAGTGCAGAAAACATTTTCAGGTTTAGTTTTGATGAGCTATATGATCTCTGTCGTATATATTACATATATACATACATAAATACGTATGCAGTTTACAAGCAAAAACCCTCATATTGTGCCAAAAGCAGTTTATATTTTCTTTAATTTTTGTCAGTCTGCAGATAAGGAATTGACACCTACATGTAGCAACCAAATATCGCATTGATATATTAACAAGGCGTTCAAATGTTGTAACGTTTTTACGAAAAACTTCAAAATTTCAATTAACCAAAACACAATTTTAAAGTTATACAATTTTATCAATTGGTTCATTAAAAGAGGCAAATGGTCCTCAAATATTTGTCCAGTATCAGCCCTTGGGGCTACCGGGACCATAGTGCAATCCTAGAAAAATATTATGTGCTTACGCCATGGAGCAATGTCACAATAACTAATGTGCACGAGGTTTTCGATGAATTGCTTGAAAAATTTAGTAAACACATCCGTATCGGCATCAAGAAAGAGGTCGTAGGCGCACAACAGAATAGAAACTAGTTTTCTTACCTATTTTATATGCAGAATAGCTTTAAAACCCTTTAAGGACGCGATCTCGTCCTTTTAAAAGGAGAATTTGCAAAATCGATGATTCAATAATTGTTTTTTGGACTCCGACGTCATTTGAACACGCAACCTTCCGATCTGGAGTCGAATTCGCTACCGTAATTATTATAAAACTTCTTGTGCTCCTTTTAACCTTTTAACGAATACCGTACATTGTTGTCAATAAAGTTAAAACGAGCTTCGCTACTTCACAGTGCACAGGGTGAAATAGCGAAGCAATATAAGAATTGATCTCTATTATATATTTAGATACGATGCTCATTAAATGACGCGTAATTATAAACTTTCTTCAGAAAATTATTAGTAAACAGTTATCGAACACATGTATTACTTTTTAAAATAAACAAAATGTTAAAAATATTAAAATATTACAACTAACATTAGGCCTACCCGATGATTTCCTTAAATGGATAAATAACGATGTAAACTCTGCAGCGCATCGTCTAAAAATCCTGTATTGGTCTAGGTTTACTAAAATACAAACGTTATAAATCTGCCACTAGCGTTTTTGATACGCTTCACTGGTAAGTTCACCGAGTGTAGATTGTAGAACAATGAGCTGAGAGATTACTGTCACAGTGGTTAAACACAATGGGCCGGTACAGTAATCTTTGCTTATAAATCGAAAAAAGAATATTCTGAGAGAAGGGCGGAGGGAGAGGAGGGAATATATATTTTAAAATTAGATTTATTTTTCAGACTTTCTTTTTGGAGTTTATACTAAAAAAGATCTCGTACGAATCGTTTATTTCGCTGTGAATACATCACAAAATTTACAATATTTAATAATTACACATACGAATACTGCACAGTGTAAGTCTACAGATAAAAGATTGCGCTATAATACTGGCAAACAAAAAAAAGCTTGAGAGGAGAGCCCGCTACTGGATCGGCTAGTGATAGATATATTGTAATTATGCATGCCTTCGGGACAAGTGCATTTTTTGCATTATATTATATCACTTCACTTTCTTGCTTTGAATTTTATATGCACGCACTTATGTGGTATGTAATATACTTCTGCAGAACAACATATAGGCTATTGGTTGTTATAATAATAAATTATGCAAAACGCATTATCATTCAAAATAAACGTTTAAACTTAAAAATATAAAAACACAAATATCGACTAAAATATCAGTTGATTTACTTAAAGATATGAAACTGAAAGATAAAGTGACTAAAAATATCCTTCAGAACAATAACAACTTTTTAGTGTCAATTTCTTTATATCAACAATAATATTAAAACTTAAAACTTTCATTAACTAGATCCATGCCGTTTTCCGTAAATATAAGATAAAGGAAACTTATAGAACTTATAGTACAGTATATACGCGTTCTGAAACATGTTTGTTTTGCAAATATCATGCGTAACATGTACAATTCACAGCTTTCGAAATAAAGAATCCGTCAACAATCAATAATTGTCATCATCTGTTGGTTGACTTACCGCCGCTTTATTTCCTACTAAAGTTCCGGCCAGTGGTCGGTCATCAATTATCACATGGTCGAATGACATCTTTAAATCCTACGGTCCAATTTCAGCATCGGCTCAGGATATTGGCAATCAGCCGCATAAAGCTGAAATGCAATAAATTGGTTAATAATTATACGTTAAAGTTGTTTCGATTATTAGGGCGATAAAATGCAGTCTCCGCTATAGCGAAAGCAAACAGTAATTGAATGAAATAAATGTGATTTTTATTGTTAACTGTGTAGTTAGTAAATAGTAATTAGCTTAATACCTTCAATAATAATAATTTGATGTTTATTAAACTTTACTTTGTTAATGTTACTGATTTAATAAAACATAATGGATTAATGGCGACTTTTCAATATTATTGTAAAAATTGCTTTTACATAATGTATAATTAATGTAGTAAAATAATTATATTACTATTTTACCTCTATTAACATTCACTTTTTGATATTATGTGAAATTATTGCTGTATATGTTGTTTGAAAGTTAATAAAATGGATTCGTTCTTAAAAAAAACTAAGAAAATAGTTGTATAGTTACTTCAGTCAAATAGAGAAACTACACCTTTACTGCGCTTAGCGAAATTGTAGGCTTCAGTTATGAATATATATATATATAGTTTGCGTTGTGAAATAATAATTGCGTATAAAATAGTACTCGGTAAGTCGATGATTGATATATGCTGTGAGTTGATTATAATATTAACAATGTTTCATTTTAATTCACATTAATAATGAGAGTACTTCACATAAAGTACGGAAGGCCGGTAAGAAATAAAGACATTATTTTACTAGTGGCTGTGAGTCCAAAAAGGCTGATTATTTTAATCGTCGAGTAATTTTTCTTATTCAAGAGACTTTTTAAATGCTTTCAAAACTGTGTGAAATTGTAGTTAATATTTTGTAAATGTAGGCTAATAAGGGTAGATATCGATTGAGAATACATAGGAAACAGTTTGTTATGCAAAAACAACTTGAAAAGAATTCTTACAACGACAGGTGCAGGCTTAGAGAATGATATAATGATTAGATCGAAGAAAAATGACCCGATGCCGATGCTCTCGACTAAAATACACCAGAGACCAAACACTGATCCAACGAAGTTAATATTTTTCGTTTATATCGTTGATCACCGCTTTTCGTGGAAAGTTTAACAGTTATTTCGGAAGTACTGCGGGGGTACTTTAGTAAAGATTATCTACCAAAGAAATGAGAATAATGCTTCATTATTCACACTTATATTAGACTAAAAATAAGATCTTATCGATTTTGTTAACGTAATCGGTTTATTCATTAAGATAATATTCTTAGCAATTTTTTGCAAGTTGTTATTGCTTTATTCTGTTAATTTTTAAAATAAATTTTTAAAATAAATTTTTAGAAATTGTAAAATCTTGCAAATTTATTTGTGATTATAGTTTGGATATTTTTATAAACTTAATCTTAGTCGAATTCTTTGATGGTTATATTCTTGATCACGGTTATTTTGAACTTTCCGTTATATTATACGTTCCTGAAGCACGCAATTCTTATTCTCCGCTCTATAAGCTTCCCTCAGGTCACTGGCTACGCCTACGGGTCTAGATGAGCAGGCTGTGATCAAGTGTTGTCCCGGGATGACCTGTCATTACCTACTGGTCCCTTGGGACAGATTTACTCGTGCCTCACGAATGAGTTTCGCTTTATTCTTTCTCGAAAAAGATTTATCAAGTAAATGTTGCACAGTTAACATTTGCTCAGCGATTATAATAATTCACTTTGACAAGAATTAAATAGAAAACATTGTGAAAACTGCAAAATAGCACAATCCGGAAAAATTTAATATATTCTATTTATTACATTACAGTAGATTAGATAGATATAAGGTATTATCTGAATTTAATTGAAATTAACACAAGAATAAAATGACAACAAAATATCTAAATATTTATCTCATAAAGATATATTGTCATTAGTGGATTAATATAATAACTACAGACTAGTTGAGTAATAATTAACCAAAAAAGGTCGTCACTTTATATATTGGAGCAAATTCCCCCTCAGTTAAATCCTGTCAACGCTACTGACAATAGGTCCAATAAGTTAAATCAAAAAAATATATAATAAATAAAATTCGTATGTGAATGTGAATAAATAATTTGTTTAAAAAGCAAAAAATAAAAATTTATTAAATAAATAAAACGGTGATCATTACCGATCCGAAACCCCTCTTGCCGAGGTTTCGAACCCGTACCCTTCAGTCTATCTAAACGTTGTGATTCGTTTTATACATTCGGCCATCCGATTACCGTTGTGTAAGACGTCGTTCTAATCTATTTACACGTCATAATCGCGCAATAATGCTGTTAGCTTATAGCGATTGATTTTTAACTTTCAATCGACAGATGACGTCATATTACACTATTTTATATTGTTCGATGATTTTTGTCACATTTTTTTCAAAACAATTTATTAAACACTTATAGAGAAAAGGTGAGTTGGATAAAATCTGACAAATTTTGTTCTTTAGTATTTAAAAAATCATATTTTTCTGAAATAATAAAAATTCAACTTTTGTGAAATTCTGGGTACGCCACTGATTATTAATGCGCCATAATATTATGAAAAATATAATGTGAGCGGAATAATAGGCTTACAAGGAAATATATATATATACATATATGTAATCAATGGCGTCATTTCTGATAAGCAGAGATTTCGTCGTCATAATCTGATAAGCAGAGATTTATTTAAGTTTTTGTTCGCGGGCCCAATCAAATTTCGGGAGTCCAATTCCAACGTACAACCAGTTTCGACAGTGATGACCTTTTTTAGTCATTCCTCTATTTTTTGGCAAAGTTGCAAATAGTTTTTGTTACAAACTCAGACGTTATATTACCTTTTAGTGTTAACAGTCGACGAGGCTTATAAATTACAATTCGCGTCAAGAATAAGAGAAGAGAAAGTTGGAGAGAAAGTTGACGACATCATTTTGACGACCAAAAAAAAGCTTTTTTCACAAAAAAATCCGAGTAGTTTATAGCCTACCCCAGCCTATGCCTACTTTATAGCCTACTACAGCCTATGCCTACTTTATAGCCTACTCCAGCCTATGCCTACTTTATAGCCTACTCCAGCCTATGCCTACTTTATAGCCTACTCCAGCCTATGCCTACTTTATAG
>JAQIXG010005130.1:0-11853 GCA_034700105.1 Oconnorella tubifera | reverse complement strand
TAGTGGGGCTGAATGTGACTGTGAGAAGGAATTGATTTGAGCCACTGTCGCTGAAGTAAGGTTTCGACGTTTACCGCTTCGTTATGACGGCTGGCTCAAGCAACTCCCAAACTCAAACAGTCCTCTCCACAGTTGGCGATCATCCAGATTTTCCAGCACTGCATTCAACAGGTGCTGGAACTCGGAGGCCGCAGCGTCTCTTGCCCCCTGTGGAATCCTTTTGAGAATTTTCTGAGTTGAGGAACGGGGCTATTATATGTATAACTATTATACATATAATAGTTTTAGTTTGTGCAAATAGAAACTTGAAGTCATTTAAATTTGTGCAGTAATGTTATATTTTATGTTAATTGTAAATCAAATTGTATCATAGGAGTGTTGGTCAGTTGTTGATGAGAATTTAGACAATGGTTTTAATTGATTATTAATTACCCATAAAACGCATGCATAAATATGGACACGTTTGATAAACAATGTAAATTGATTGGACATATAAATAAAAGCTAACTGCACCTTAACTGACACACAGATGACGTATAATTGACACAATGTCATAATTGACATATAAATGACATATCTTTGACACAAAACTGACACATAACATGCTATAACAAACCTGACAACAGCTGTATGCGAGATGCAGCAGATTGAGAGGACAGTCTGCCACTAGTTTACTGAATGCCACATAATCCAAACCAAAATTCTAAACAAAAAAAACCACCACTTATGTTCAGTATTTCCCACCTCATAATCGATTATATAATCACAAGCTTTGTCAATTTTTGAATAACAATACCACAGCCATAAAAATATGATGTAATGTACATCATAGTTAATGTAAAGACAAATAGAATTTCATGTCGACCTCTCTTGCTGAATGAAAAACTATAGCATTTGTGTTTCAAGAGTAACAAGTAATATTTTTAAAACTATGTTTCACTTGTGTATGGCAGTAATATTTTTACAGATTTTACCCTACAGACCTTAGTTCGAGGCAGGATATCAGGATCAGCTTCTATCCGAGCAATGATCTCACAGAGAACGATACCGTAAGAAAAAACATCAGCCTGGATAAAGAAAGAACAGCTTATTGCTGTATTGATATTTTGATATTAGTTAGAGTTTATTAACACTTATACTTTCAAGGCAAGATTTTGAGTAAATAGGTAAAGCAATCAGTTTAGTTCATTCTAAACTGATTCATTAATTCATGACTTTTCATTCATTTATCAATGAATGAAAAAATAAATTAATGAATGAGATAATTAATGCATAAATAATCAATTAAGGATATAGTTAAGAATAATTAACTAAGGAATTAGTTTATACAAGAATACACTCCCCCAAATGAAGTCAGAATATAATCAGATTTAAATAGACCTCACCATTTCACTATAGATGCTTCCATGAATACACTCTGGTGCCATCCAGTAAGGCGATCCAACAATAGCCATAGGCTTATCACTATCTCTATAACATAACAAAGCTCAAATTTATATCAAATTATTTAATGTATTAGTATAAACTAAAGGCGAGCCTAATATTGGGAGAATAACAATATTGAGGGAATTACGATGCACTTACAATGGATTAGGAATTTTAGTCGCTAAACCAAAGTCCCCCACAAGCGCTGTAAAGTGAAGAACTTCATCATTGCGTTCTATCAATATGTTCTGTTAAAAGTATTAAACATTAAAGATATAAAAAAAATCAAAAACTACACTGAAGTACAATTAGATGTAGAATTTAGATACACAATATGCAGCATATAAAATTTAAAATTATATCAAGAGATACAAATTCTAATTACAAAAGGATAGCCATATTCTGATCCGAAAAATTTAACTATTTATCACAGAACACTAGAAAATGAAAAACCAAATTACACATTAGTACATTAAGCAGAGTTCAAATGTTTCGTATTTAAGAGTATCCGATTTTCTCATCTTATAGATTAATAAAATTCACTATTTACGAGAAAAAAAACCAAAAAAATAATCTTAAAACCAGTGCAGCAGCCTACTTTAGATGTAAGGTCCCTGTGCATTATACCCCTGCCATGTAAATATCGCAAAGCCTTCGCGATATCTGTGCTAAGTTTCATCTTTAGTGACCAGCCTAACTCTACTGACTTATTGGCTAAAAGTTTCTCCAGGCTTCCACCGCTTATAAACTGCACAAAAAATCAACAAAATTAATAATAATAATAAGAAGAACAAAAAATTTCAAATATTAAATTATATTTAACTATTAACTTACATTTATACTAATTATTCGATGTAATAAGTAGAATGTAATAAGTAAAACAACTGATATAAAAGCATCTTATAATTTTATCAAAAGTGTAGGAGAACAGAAATGTTCTGTTCAGAAATGAACAGAAAGTGTTTTAACAGTGTACAGATCAGTGTCAAGATGTTGGTTTAAATTAAAAAACACAATTATTTGTTAAATAATTATTTGTTAAATAATTATGCTAAATTAAATACTAAATGAGTTGTATACCTCAGTGAGAGCATGTAACTGACCCTCATGAACACAAACACCTTTAAACCTACGCGCAAATCACAATAAATTTTTGTGCAAAAGAATTTAAACAATAAACTTATAAAATTCCACTAATAAAATTTATAAGCAATAATGGCACAATTATAAAAAATTACCGTAATTATATCTACACTAACTGTTCGCTGATTCTATTTTACACACTAACAAGTGTTCACCATACTAGTGCGCATATACACGCAAACATTATAACGTGCAAGTATATAATATAAATATACAAAATAAATGCAAATACCTCAGTATATTAGGATGACTGAGTCTGTTCATCAACTGTACTTCTTTTAACATGTTTGGTTTATTAGTGGGAGAAGTATTCATCTTTAGCACCATTACTTGTCCAGTCACCTTATGTGTCACCTAACAGTGGAAAATATAAAAAGCCACATTAAATTTTAGAATAAGGGAGATAACAAAAATTATAAATGTGCTTAAGAAAATAAAGTATCAAGAATATTTCTGATGTAATAGTTCTTTTGAATTTATAGTTTTTTTTTACGGGCTTTAAATATATGTGACTTTTCAACATTTTTAGATTTCATCATAATAATCATTTTAAACAGTAAGTTAAATAAGTCATAACCATTTTAAAAATTCAGTGATCATGAACATCAATTGTGTGACTTCATGTAAAAACCATATAAATTTTAAACGAAGATTTAATTAGATTTAGTAAAAAAGTAGATACTTTAAAAACATCTGAGAAGAAACCAGTGTCAATCTTCTCCATGCTGAAATCATCAAGTCTATACAGATTAGAGACTGCATGTCTGAGTGCCGAACATGATGACCCCGCTGCGGTTGCCCCCGAGCCACTATTTGCCCCATTCTGCCCATCAGGGGGCAACAACTGATATCCAGGGCGCCTAGACTCAGAGGGTATAAGGGACTTCCTTTTAGGCAACGTGGGGGGAGGAAGAGATCTGTGAGGGAGAGATGTTACATCTCTACGATTAATGGCTGTAGTTGTTAGATCACGAATTGTTGGCATTGCTACATATCAGAGTTCTATAATGTATATGAAATATTTTATTAGATCGTTATGAAAGTTTATCCACATACATCACTGCTAATTAAAGGATGCGGCAAGTTTGCTAAACACAGAAAATATAGAATTCGAATCTTAGATGCATAGATTCCAGGTATAAGATTTGTGCTAATTTGATAATTAGATGTTTAATTAAATAGTTTTGTCAGATGGTCGATAGTTTTATGATGGTCAAGTTATTTTTAAAAATTCTAATTCATTAACTCCAGAATTTATCGAAGTCAGCACTAGAGTTACATTTTTACAATTTTACTTTTTATTGTATAGTATATATTGTATTACTAAACATAAAGCTCGAGTTAATTACTGCAATTTTCTAATATAGTAATTATAATAAATAAATAAGTCTTATATTTTACAAAGAAATATCAGTAATATCATGTTGTTTACTTCATCCAGCTCCTAGAAATCACTCCGCCATATTCAAGTCTCAGCTGCTTGCAACAGAGTCGGCTGCTGATTCAGCAGCTGTGGGCAGCTGCTGGTGCCAATGCCAGAAGCTTAGCTGCGTGTTAGCGCGCTAATATAGGAGCTTGGACAGTTAGCTTTGACAGCTTGTTCTGCAGCTGGGCTAGAGTGAATATTTTCGTCATCAGCTGGCTTCTTGATAGGTAGTTGCTGTTGAAATTATATGAGTTAGTGTTAACCACCTAACTCATAGCTCGGCTATCACAGAAGTTCAACTATTAAACCTACCAGCTATGTTACCAGTTACGCAATAATAATATTATGAACAGCTACAAGGTGTATTGCAAATGTTAACATAAAAAAATGAAGATGATGAAAAATCAGCAGTTTAATGATCGATAGCCCATTGCCAGCACTATTACTGCATTGACAAGACTTGATGTTCATTGTTACTCGACGAAATATATTTCTTAATTTTCAAAAATAGTAATGTTTTAGCGAATTTAAGATCTCTAATTTATTGTATCTATTGCTAATTGAAGACAGTGTTTTCACTGATTTACATGTTATTATTGAAGTGAAAGACTGAATCTAGTAACCTCTAACTCGTCTCTCGTGGCCAACAATCGACAACAAATTACATCTGTTTATGTGCGTGTTTTTTACTAAAGTTTTAGACTGTGTGCGTGTGTCTGTTCGCGTGCGTGTGTATGCCTGCGTGTGTGTGTGTGTATGTAGGTCTTTGTCTGTGCAGACAAACAGAATCTCTGCAAATCTTCCAATTATTTAGGAAAACAATGCAACAAGGCTGATATGCTAAGAAGGCCACTATCGGGTATTATTAACAGATAACCTTGTCTGCGATAAGTACAGTAAATTGTAACTGTGAACATCTAAACATTGAACATGAATAAATTTAAGTTTTATAAGTTTTATACGAAAGAAAGACACAAAATAAAGGTGTACAATTACGATTGAGTCTACAGAACACTTTTAAATTACATTTCATTCAATCAAGGTTTATATAATATTATTAACATATAATTTTAAATGTGATATTTAATTTCAGGCTGCAAATATAGATTTCTAAAGATTATTCTCAAAAACTAAATTACAACTATACTCATTTTAGTTTAAGTTCAGTATATATGAACTCTATTTTATCTTATAAAAGATTTACCAATACTTATGCGTCTAAATAATAACTATATGACTCAATTAAGAATATTTGGTTTCATAAATATCAGCTAATAATTGATTTATTTCATTTCATTGTAATTATTGTTTTTAACAAAGAATATCGTTGAACTGGAATCAAATTGAACAAAGAAAGAGAGACATTACTTATAGTAATAATCCAAAATATCTGAATATTGAATAAAACCACTCACTGTCAAATGCTTAAATAAAATCTTAATTGAAATATCTACAATATTAAATTTATTCTCATCAACATTTAAACAAGCAAAATTTCTGTTCCAAGCATAGTTTAATCTTGTAACAGTAAATTAACTGTACCCTTAGATTATAACAATTAGTATTTTTTCATTAGTATTAATTAGTATTTAATTAAACAGAAAGTTTTAGAAACACATCAAAAACCACAAATTACAATCAGAAAGTCAAAACTATAAGCCGCAAAGAGAAAGTACAATCTATCTCAAATGACTATAACTCAAGTCAGAGACAATGTAGTCATATGTGTAGTAGACAGAGTCGTAGACATTGTTGAAAATACCGTTGATGTAAAATTACTCGGCAAAATTGTAGAACTGGACGATGTCGAGGGAACGAAGAAGTAGAACTAGAACAAAAACAATACTTTGAAAATGTACAGAATTTAAAAGTTATAATAAAAGTATATAAAATTACGAAAATAATAACTAAATCAATTAAATATATTCAAAATAAAGGAATTTAATATTAAGATAGACACTAATTACGAAATTAATAAGTTATTCAATTAAATATATTCTTTAACTAGAAAGATAATAAATTCTCAACAATACGAGTTAGTGGCGCAGTGATTTGAATTTATGACACGAAGTCAAGAGGTTCTAAATTAGAGTCCTGATTAAAAGTAAAATGTTGAAACTTTGCAAAATACTCATAGCTTCGATATCACTTCACGACCATTATGAAATCTTTAAACTTGATATAAAAAAAATTGATTTTATAAAGTATATTTTTAAAAGAATACTTCAAACTATTTGTTTATTTTATAACAAAATAAGAAAAATGCACAAACCAGAAAGCCTATAGCTAGCAAAGCGTGCATCAGTCCAATAGCAATAACTGAACCAAGAGCAATCTAAAAGTATTGACACTTTAATAGAAATTCATTTCTTTCCTTTCGCAACAAATGCAAACGGAATATAAATCAAACTATTAAAATAATCCCAATAACCCAGACAATCAATGATTAAATCAAGAAAAAAATATTAAAATCCTAATCGCAATGTCCATTTGTGAATTTATACCTAATATCTATATTAATCCGTACAATTTTAAATAGCATCTAATTTCAGTTTGAATCACGTCTAATTCACGCTGTAAATATATTATAGGAGAACAATATTTTAAGTAGTTTCTAAATTTAAAAATTACCTGTTTCTGATCGTCTTTCACGGACGGCCACAAAGTAAAAACTAGCACAAGACCAGAGAGGGCCATTCCAACAATAAGAAGAGTTGCTTGCAGCCAAAAGTAGTGAATCATCCATAGTATCTGGAATGATCAAAATTGTCAAAACTAATGAACTAAACATAATTAAACTGCTATATTTTTTATAAAATTTTCAAACTAATAACATTAACTTAATAACATTAAAGAAATAGTTAATTCATATATCTCTAATTATAACATACAAATAGCACATTAACACTACGAACCGACTGATTATTTAGCATTTTGCTACAATACGTATAAGCTCTTGTAAACATTCAAACATCACTGACTTATTAGTGCGTGATTTTAATCTTTAAGAATTCCAGAGATATACAATTCAATTACTTTCTACGAAATATATAAAAACCTCTTCCAAAACCTTCTAGATATTTCCTCTCAATTCATAATAAAAAGAAACAAACTCAGCTCACAGAGATTGGAATATAGACAGCGAGAGAGTAGCCGTAGACGCAGAGCAGTTCAGTGAATGTGTAGTTGGCTTTATTTCCCCGCCACCAGAGTAAACCATACAACGCTGTTGGCATAAACCACCAGTAGAAAAAGATGGTAGAAGCAGCAATCGTAACTATAATATCAAAATAAATAACGCTTTAATCTAGATTATCATTTAATTGCGATTAAAGTCTAGATTATCATTTAATTATTTTGATTCCGTTTTTGAGAAATGACATCAAAAATAAAATCATAAGTATATTGTAAAACTAAATCGGACAACAGAAAAGTATACATTGTTAGAAATAAGTGATCTACAAATAAATGGATAAAAATAAAAAGTACTTGCTTGATTTTTGATAAAGAGAGAGCCAGATTACTAATTACTTTGTCAAGGCGCGTTAGAAAAGTGGTTAAAGCGCTGGATTCAAAAGCTCCTGGTTCAAATCTCGGATAGCTCATCATTTCTCTAACCAGCTGCACCCTTTAGTAAGACGCTTAAATTGATAGCTACATCTTTGACATCGTTCATATGATACGGTAATGCTGATGTTAAACATAACTTAACTAAACATTCTCTTTACTGAAAGATTAGAAATAAAAACTACCTTTATTAAAGTCATAATGCCATTCCTTAGAGCCTGCATTCTGCTCTTTCAAATAAGTAGCAATATTTCCAGCAACAGCGATACAGAACACAAGTGTGGTACAGATCCAAAAGGGACCTAACAATAGAACAAAATATAAGTAAACTCTAAACTTTCACGAGTTAAAAACACGATTTGTAATCAACTACAACTACGTTAATCAACGGTACCCCTACAAAATATATTAACCTGATAAAGGACCCAGTAAATTCATTTAATAGTGAATTCATTTAATCCTAATCCTAAATCCTATTACTAACCCTAAACTTAACCATAATCCTAACATTAAACTTAACTTTAAGCTGATAAAAGCAATGACAGTTGTTGATGCTTATTATTTTTCTTCAAAGTAGGAAACTAATAACTATAATAATCAAAAGATTGATCAAAACAAAGCATAACAAATATTAAAAACAAGTGAAATTTAACTAATTCGATAGAGAGTATAGATACAGTAATAAAAAGAATTTAAATCAAAGTACAATTGCATCCGCTAAAAGTAGTAATATTTCTATTTGCAATCTTAATTTAAATAACTCATCAATATAACAAATCAAATTTGATAAAACTGAAAAAAGTTACATTTAAAATAAATAGATTCACCGTATAGATCGGGTTTAGGTCTTATCTGAGTCTGTAAGTAGTTAGATCTAGGGTTAGGTAACATAGAGTGAAGTACTCTGCACATTACTTGTTTAGTTTCTACATCAAAAAAAGTCTGATAGTATTCGAACGACCAGAAAGACGCGGCTTGTTGCTGCTTCTTACTTCCCTCCAGTAACTGCACGATATAATGTTTTATTCTTATTCGTATTCCTTTAATTTAAACACTGATCATGAATCAAATTAAATTTTATTTAAAAGCGAACAATATCTAAAGCAATGGAGTTATAAACAAAATTAATTATCATATACATGTCTTTATTACAACATATATTGCAACTGAAAGAAAACTCAAATAGCAAAAAAACTTGCTTTTGTTGGGACCCTAATGTAATTCGTTAACTAGATATTAAGTTCCGTAATGCTAAATAAAGTTAAGATTATTTCAAACATATGATGTCCCAATAGCTCAGTGAAATAACGGTAATATCAAACTTTAAATTAATAAACCTTAAATATCCCAAAGAAAAAGTTAAACTTTCATCTTTTAAAGTTTACTTAACATACATCTGCATTGTCATCCTCTTCCTGGGAATCATCAGGATGGGGAAAGTTAGTGAATGTATGCGTCTGTTCGTACGATGATGATGATTTGTCTTTACCAGTCGTTTTACCAGGCTTGCCGGTGTTCTGATGATATGGTATATCTATTAACAAATGATACTCTTATACGGTATATCTATAAACAAATGATACTCTTATACTGTATATCTATTAACAATTGATACACTTGCATAATCTTGGTATTATTATAATACAAATTTAAGCTACATAACATATCTAATAAGAATCTAAATTTGATATTACTTTAATAATACAGTTAAGCGAGCTGTTAAATGGCTAGAATAATCAAGTAGCATATCGAAATAAAAATATAAAATCCAAAAATATAAGCATAAAGGTACCTTTAAAATCCAATATATCGGGGGATAGAGACTGATCCTAAAAGAGAAACATAAAAACAATACATTTAGCACTGAATCTATGTAAACTACTGATACGTGATAATACAGTTTATAGACACATAATAATCAAATCTTAATAAAAAATCTGACGACCTATTTCACTAATAATTATCCGCATAGCTCGATTTGACAGAAATAATATCAATCCCTTCAAAAAAGATACAAATTTCGCAAACGCTCCGTTGTATAAAAAGTTCAGATTTTTCTGGGGGTCAACCCCCCTTGTCCCTTCTTCCCCCCCCCTTAATTAAAAAAATAAAATACAGACTTCTAGATCGAGAATAACACTGCCAGAAGCCATTGTAATGTTGACGTTGTCATCGATGTTAAATCAGCATCACTGACCCCCCCCCTCGATTCTTTAATTGCTTAATTTTGAACATTTTGAACATTAAACAATATTGTTAGCACTATTGTTTCAATTATTGAGGTTAATTATAATTTGAAAAAAGCATTTTAATGCAATTTGTTCAATTTTAAGTATTGACACTTGAATTTAAAAAAGTGATCGATTACAGCGATTTTGATGAAAATCGCTTTAATAAAAGGCTTAATGCTTATTGATATAAAAAAGTTTAAATAAAGACATTTTAATCTATACTTCTTTATTTTAGCAACTTTGCACGATTACGGATTGATATTATAATAAAAATTATAATTTATATTTAAAAGAGTAATCAAGAGGGCCTAATCAAGAACCAAAAATAGGGATTTGTTTGTAAATATTGAAATTAATTTAAAAAATAAAAAATATTAAAATTTGTCAATGACTTGTTTTCGGGAAGTTTTTCGTCCGGTCATTTTTATATTAGGAGCGACGGGGACCGGAAAGAGTAAATTAGCTTTAGAGTTAGCGGCGAGATTTAATGGAGAGATTATCAGTGCGGATTCCATGCAGGTAGGATTAATGGGTGTCATTTGGTTTCATACCTCAGGGTTAGGGTTAGAATTTTGGTTGATAGTTGATTTTCGCCTTCTTCCCTAGTATTACTCTATTATGTTTAATAGAGTAATACTAGTAGCTCTAAAAGTAAATTGAACAATTATATGAAAAAGTGGATTTGATTATGAAGCTGAAAGTCTGTTAGTGGATAAATTTGACTGTTATTATTTTTTATAATTTATTTGTGTATTTAACATGAATATAGCATTTTTCTGTGATCTAGAAAATCATCAGTATTTGGTTCTCTCCAGCAAAGCCGTAACTGAGCAGATACGTTTTAAACACATTATATATACTTACTACAAAAATAACAGTATAATTATTGTTAGTATTTTTATAATTACTAGGTATATAAAGGGCTGGATATTGTTACAAATAAAGTTACACCGGCGGAAAGAGCTCTATGTCCACATCATATGATTGACTACATCAGTCCTCTTAAATCTGACTTCACTGTCACACAATTCAAAAACGCTGCTTTGCCAATTGTATCCGTTTCATACTTCCAACTAATATGAAATTTTATACTAGCAGTTTTATTACAGTTTTAATGTTTATACTTCTTTAATTACTTTAAATACTGTCATTAATCCTTTACTTACTAGACGACGCGTGACATCATGTCAGTTTGAATTCAGAGACTTTTCTCAAATTAAAGCTGCCATAAATTCTACTGTATTGGTTTACATTTGGTTCTCCTATTTTTACAATTTAAGCTCAAATTTCGTTTTAATTGTTTTTATTCTGCATTGAAGTTCGTATAATTTGTTTATTATATTAATGAATAAATTCGACAAATAAATATAAATTCCAGTTCTTAACTAGTTTTGTTATATATTGACGATATAATTCTGAGAAATAAACTTCCTGTGATAGTCGGGGGAACGAACTACTACATTGAAAGTCTTCTTTTTAATCTTCTCTTGGATCCGGTTGAAAATATCCAAAGTTATACTTCACAGAAATTTGATTGCGCGGACAGTTTTGAGGGCAATTCAATTGAGATAGAATCTCAGAGATCGGTAAAGGAGATAGAAATTTTGTATGAGGAAAGATCTACGACTGATTTGATTCAGGAATTACGATCTGTCGATGCAAAAAGTGCACTACAGATTCATCCAAAAGATCGCAGAAAAATTATACGGTGTTTTTAGCTTTAAGTTTTGCTATTTTTAGCTTCTGATTGTTTAGTTCTTTTGTGAACATTAGAGGATATTTTCTATTGAAGTATTGTGTTATTTCTGGGAAAAATAATTAATTAGCTAACAAGATGAATATCTTGTGTATTTATAAATTAAGATGAAAACTGTATATTTTGTCAAAGTAAGTAATTAATTAGTTAAGTTAGCATTATTTCTTGATGATTATCCAAAGTTTTGACTTTAATTTAATTTATTTAATGATAGAGCAGTTGTTATGTTTTAACTTGCAGATTATATAATTGTTTAACTTGCAGATTATATAATTGTTTAACTTGCAGATTATATAATTGTTTAA
>JAQIXG010005129.1:0-11856 GCA_034700105.1 Oconnorella tubifera | reverse complement strand
GCATATACAATTAATTAAAAAAATTCCCAAATAACAGTGGCCCCCCCCCGTTGGAAATTCCTAGATCCGCCCTTGGTACTAGGCCTACGCATTTAGCCCGAGTGGTCGGGCTAAATGTTTATGTAAACTCGTTGGTATAGGATTGTCTCTTAAACGCTTTACTCCGGCCCCCCCCCCTCTCCTAATATAGGCCTATAATGCTATCGTTCATTCATTGTTAACTATCATAATGCCTCTCTATACTGACATATTATAATAAGATGTTGTAGTATTCGACATTTTAATCTGACTTGGCCTACTTTGAGACGGAATTTGCGCAACAATGTTCTGACTCGAGAGATCTGATGATTATAATATTGAATATTAGCTTGTTATTGCAATCTTCAAATGATAGAACGTTAAAATCCGATATGTAATAAAGTGTAATAAAGACAGTTATAGTAGTTATATTATTTTTTACTTCAGTTTTTTATTTTTATTTAATTTATTAATTTTTATTTAAGACAGTTACTGTTGTTATATTATGGTCATAAATTGTTGTTTTTTCAATGTTATTTCAATATTGTCATTATATACAATAAAGTATTTTGAATATTGTTGTTTATCTTTTTCTAAATATGGCGATACACTGGACATGGAACGAATGAGTTTGTTAAAACTTACAGATACAGGGTTATTAAATAGGCTACTAGCCTATATATTATAGGACCTATGGGGTTTCTTAGCAAATATTATATAAGATTGAGGAGAATTTAATTTAGTAATTTCAGAGCATTTTCGTACCAATTACAATCTATGGGTCTTTCAAATGACGCTTGACAATCTATGACAATGACAATCTATGACAATGACAATCTATGACAATGACAATCTATGACAATGACAATCTATGACAATGACAATCTGTGACAATGACAATCTGTGACAATGACAATCTGTGACAATGACAATCTATGACAATGACAATCTGTGACAATGACAATCTGTGACAATGACAATCTATGACAATGACAATCTGTGACAATGACAATCTATGACAATATGAAACTTTTTTAAATGACAATCTATGAAATTTTCAACAAAGAATTCGATAAACAAATATATAAAGCATCGATCAGTTATATAAATATTTTTCTTTAACGTCGAATAGTTAATGAAGTTAGATGAAAGGTGAAAATGATTAAAGTTTAGGCTTTTATTTATTGCAATATGACATATGCAGTGCCGGATTTAGACCTTCTTTTAGGATTTAGACAAAAAAAGTTATAATTTTTTGTATAAATATAATAAAACGCATATAAGTTACGTTTTAAAATTCAATATAGACATAGGCTGCGGCGCCGATTTTTGACATTTTTATGAGGTACTGACTGCTAAAAGTTGTAGAAGCCAACATAAAAGAGCATGCAGTTGATCAATCAATGCACGGAGCAAGTAAAAAAAATCGTATATGGTCTTACTAGGCTATACCTATGACGAAATAGGTACCGCAACTGCATTGCAACCGCATTACAACGGCATTGCAAAAACTAATAATAATTAATTATAAACTGACAGAGTTAGTTAATAATTATTATTGCTTAATCAATTTCTTACTAGTAAGTTACTACTACAAGTAGCAATTGAATCGTACGCCTAATCAAATTCAGTTGCGTAATCACGGGGTGTCACAGTTTGTGCTAAAATCTCCCCCGCATTAAAAATTAAGTAAATTTTTGAAATGTACAGGAAAAGTCAACAGAGGAAAAAGGAACATTTTCTGCATTGTTAAATTCCCTCATACAATATTAAATACCGCTAATGAAATGTAGTTATTGATAAGTAATCCAAAAATGTCACTTGAAAAAAATGAACCCTTGAATTCCTTTAATATTTTTTTATAAATTAGACGTACTATCATAACTGAATTGACTCGATTAGCCACACCGCTCAATCAAAATCACCAATATTAAGTGATAGTAAAGTCTAACACGTGCTCGCTGCCACAACAATGAGACAACGCGCACACACGTAAACTGATGGCTGAAGAATTACCGAGTGGCTGGATAAAGAAAGAAAGCAGATCTTCCGGTAAATTTTCTCTTAAATCTACTTCCGCTTTAATTTCACGTAATGCTAACCAGTAGTTTCCCTCCAAACAGTGCATTTAACTATTTAATCGAGAATTTATCGCTTTTTGGTACATTTAATGCATTTTGTATTTAAAAGAACTTTAAAATAATTAATCTCATTTAAATTGGGATCAAAATTTGATTATGCGGACACTTGATCTAGTTTTCGGAAATTCTGATGGCTTTAGTTTAGCTACTGCATTTGAAACGCAGGGAAATTGCTTGTTGTAGAGAATTTATGATTCGGTATTGTTAGAATGAAAGTACACAAACATTATTTCATATAAAGGTACTAAAACGCGTAGTAGTTGTAATATTATGATTAAAGATTAAAATTATAATCTGTTTTGCTGTTCAGCTAAATTTATATATTTCAAACATATGCTATTTACTCAACGTTGTGCCATATCATGCTATTAAATCGACTGTTTCTAACTGTTCATTACTTTTACTACTAGGTCAGACGTATTATTGGAACACTGAAACAAACGAGTCACAGTGGGACGTTCCCCTGCATCCTGCGTCTTCATCGTCTTCGAGGAAACACGACAAGTCTGCCATGTCTACTGTGACCTGCTCCCATCTCTTGGTCAAACACAAGGAATCGCGACGTCCCTCATCCTGGCGCCAGGAACAGATCACTAAAACCAAAGAGGAAGCTCTCAAGGAACTAACTGGTCTGTATATAGGTTTACGACTATTTCAGTAAAAAGTTCAAAAGTAACTAGGATTAGGGTTAGAAATTAATGTTGAATTTTAAAGATGTTATTAGGATATAGGGTTATGGACCAATGGTTAGTGCCTAATTGTGGTTAAGGTTTCAAATCGGGTCGTATCGATTTTGACTATTGGGACAGAAATTATTTTGTTGCGAACTAATTTATATGTATTTAGTTAGTTTGTACGACTAATTTGGAATTGATTTGGTACAGTTTAAAGATGAGAGTTAGAAAAATGTTAAATAGAATTAGTGTTTAAGATTAAAAATGTCTTTAGGATTTAGGGTTAGGAACCATTTAGGGTAGGGTCTAGTGTGGATTAGGGTTCGAAATCAGGCTGTATCGATTTTGTTTTGATTTTGAAGTTATTTTTGTATTTAACTTGTCGTAATTTATTATATATATATTTAAATAATTATATAGACTGTGTATAGATTTGCTTTATTAGTTTAAATTGTATATTGTCTGGCATGACGAATCTAAAGAGAAAGTAATTATTGAATTAATAACAGGCAAGGTTTCACTCATCACTTGGCATCTGCAAACAAAGTCCAGAAAATATTGATAATTTGATATCTTTGATTCTGTCTTCTTATCACTGAATTTTGATATTATGTAATTGAATCACTAAACAATCTTTTTTGATTTGATGTAATGTAGAGCTTTATATTTTTAAGTGTTTAAATTTAATAACCAAAAAATTAATTAATTTTACACAGAATATCGTAAGCAGATCGTGGCCAGTGATAATCTCTCCAAGACTTTCGCTGATCTTGCATCACAGTTCAGTGACTGCAGTTCAGCCAAGCGCGGTGGTGACCTTGGACCATTCGGTAGAGGTCAAATGCAGAAGCCATTTGAGGACGCTGGCTTCGCTCTCAAGGTTGGAGAGCTGAGTGATCCAATCTGGACTGAATCTGGAGTCCATATCATTCTGAGGACGGCTTAGAATGATGGGTTTTTCCAGAAATGATGACATTCTCAGGTGTTATAAAGTGGAGGGATGTTTGTACTTTACGATTGGTGGTGATTGAAAAAAATCCCATACAAAAAAAGCTCACACAGAAAAGCTATATGAATAATATCCTCACAAAAAAAGCAGATACGAAAAATTTCTATATAAAAAAAGACTATCCGAATCTACATAGAAAAAGACCAAACAGAACAGTCCAACGAAAAAGTTGACATAAAATGTATAGGTTAGAATTAGGGTTGGGTTAGAGTTTGGGTTTTCGTTGTATGGGTTTTAGCTCTGAATCGGGATTGTATTACGCTATTTTTAGCAGTTGTTGTAATTTTTTTCTAAGTTTTGAATCGCTTTGTGGATTGCTTAGTGGAGATGTATTTGAAAGTTTCAGTAATTATTGATTGTGTTGAACTTTGTGTTTCAATACTTGTACTTGAATTTCTTAAAAAACGTTTAAGTTTGATTTATTGAAAAGTTAATTTTTTATTTACTTACTGAGAGAAATTGTGTAAAATGGTAAAAAGACAAGATAGGAATGAAGAGAGGGGGGGTGGGAAGGATTATATCAATTATTTGAAGTTTATTTAATACATAAAAATCATAAATATCCTAGTTATTAATTTGAAATTTGGGTAAATGTTCACATAAAATTTACACTTATCTGATTAATAATATTATTGCAACTCACTGGTGTAATTATTTATGCAACTAGGTCGCAATTTTAGTTTTTTATTTTCAATGGTATGTATTATACGTACTAAACCTCTAGACGTTATTTTTGTGACGTGGTTATATAATTATCAAATACTTTGCGATCTATTTACATATATAATGAATAATAATGTCTGTAGTTAATAGAAAATCAAAATACATTACTGAATCGATTAAAAACTAAGTAATGATTATGATTTCAACTTGTGTACTTTTTTGCTTTTTGTACTGTTATATGATAGAGTTATGTATAAGCTAAATGGACAGTAAGGATTATAATTGAATTTCTTTTATATAGATTTGTTTCATTGGTTAAGATTCTTAATGCTAAAATTATATAAGTATGGAATTCATAATTATTATTTCTTTAAACGCAGTCTATTTGACTGCACTGTCATGATTTGGACATTTAACTCTCTACTTTAAGATCAAAAATTTATGGGAGAGATTATTTACACAAAAAAACCTAATTATAAATATCTTTTAGTTTAACTTCTAATTAAAATTTGACAGTTATGTGTATGTTACACAAGTTGAGTTTGTGTCTATTAATTATATTACATTGAAATGCTTAGTGGTGTCCGCTTGAATCTGCTATTACTATTTGTGACTAACTATTACGAGCTATAACTAGCTATTAAGAGCTGTAACTAGTTATTATTAGCTGTAATTAGCTATTACTAGGTGTAACTAGTTATTACTAGGTATAGCTACTTATTACCAGCTAATTATCACTGGATTTAACTAGTTATTATTAGCTGTAACTAGTTGTTACTGGTTGTAACTAGTTGTTACTAGATGTAACTAGTTGTTACTGATTGTAACTAGTTATTACTAGATGAAACAAGTTATTACGAGCTGTAACTAGTTATTACTAGCTGTAACTAGTTATTGCTAGTTGAAACTAGTTATTATTAGCTGCATCTAGTTATTACTAGCTGTAGTTAGTTATTTCTAGTTGAAACTAGTTATTACTAGTTAGCATTTATTAAAACCTAAAATAAAACGACCGAATATAGTCAGTGAATAAGCTATTACTCAAATCTCTTTGCGACAACAATTATTCAATTAATTAGAAACCAGAAAACGAAAAAAGCTTTTTATTAAAGTATATCACATTGACCTCAATGACCTCTACGTAGTCTGTAGGCCTACTCTATTGTCTCTCGACTACAAAAATACTTTTTTATCATGCCACAGTGTAGACATAGTATAAAAAAACCTGGCAATAAACTTGAATCTAATTCACCATCAATCTACAAGAGAAATAATTGGCACGATGGAGAACTAAAGTTAGCGCAAAGCACTTGTGTTCTGTAGAAACTGCAGCAGCACCACTCTCGACGTGGTCGCGAGGTGCATTCTTAACGACCCCTCGATGACATCGCGTTCAAACGCGTCGCTTGTTTACCAAGCAGTAAAAGCGCGAGATGTAGCACCTATCCGACGGGAGTCTCATAACGATCAAGAGTGGGTATCACCGGGGATACCGGGTCTCGTCCCGAACGAATCCCCGGCCCTCGAGCAGGGGATCCGTCGATGAAGCGTTACGGAAGGGTTTCGCTTGCTTCGTTGCAATGGCCTCGATTATTTTCAATATACTTGATAATGCTCTACAGAATCAGTGATGTAATATATAACGAGATGTGAAGATAAATTACGATATTCATTTTATGGCTCAAAAAAGTAGTTTTATAAATGGATAGATATTGAGATTAAGAAAGTAAAGTTAGAGTTATGCTATAATGGAAACTTTCGGAAGTAGAACGAACATACGATTTCATATTCTCGTTTATTTTAAATCAATATTGCACTGTTATTTTAAATCAATTATTTATTGAATTATTCTAATCGATATTGCACGATTTGTTTGATTAAGACTTGTTTATACGGAAATGTATAGTAAAAGTTGCTATTTCGGAGCGTGTCAATTATAAACTAGTATCCGGGAAGTGATATATCCCTGCGTACATACTGTAGATTTAGCTGTTCTTCTGTTATAATATCATAAACTTGCTCATTTGTTTAATAAGTCGACTTTATTAATAAGTCTACTTGTTGTTCTATTGAAAAATTGATTCCGTCATATAGAAAAGCCTCCGATTTGATATAAGAAAACTTTTATCTATAATTAATATAATATTATCAATATTCAATCAGTCGAGTGATTCCCAATTGAGTTTATTAATAATTTAAGTAATAACCTATAATTTTATTATTAATTTGTTTTTCTGTATACTATAAAAGTCAAGAAAGTTTGAGTTAGAAAAATCAGCGTTATTTTGCAACCAAATTCAAAAATCATTCAACTTTCGCGACATCTCATAAATCATTGAAACCACGAGAACTGATTAGCTTAATTGATTTTAAGTCATTAGCTTCACCAGCCAATCACCGATCGCCATTGACTCTCGCACATCTCACGCGTATTGAACGTATAAATTTAAAGTGATTAATATTTTATTGTTTAAATTATTCGTCAATATTATTGTAGCGGCTGAACTCGTTGACCGCAAGTTAGTCGCGTCGCCGCCAATGATGACGAGATTCGTCCACTTGTCTTTGCACCTACGTGTGTACATCCGCCATAAAAAAGTAGTCCCCGTCGGCAAATACTTCGGACGCTCGTAATGGCCAATCGGTGATATTTGTAAAAATTGGGGTGAAGGGTTTTGTGGTTGATGGCGTTAATGTTTAAATAAGACAATATATCAACTATTAATGAATTGAAAAAGACACTGCAGGAGCAAAATCAGATTAATAATAATTAAATAATAATGTTAATTAATTTTGTAAAAATTAAACAGTAGGCGAAGTATACGCGTAAATAGAACTTAATTTCAATTAGGAAATGCATGCGTCTAAAATAACTGTATTTCTTCTTATATTTCATTCATTATTTTTTTCAAAAACTATAGCCCAAGAAAAATATATCAAAACAAATTCGCTTTAAGTAATAAGTAATAATTTTAAGCCTATATTATTTTATATGCTTTTTAGCTAAATTAATTGTTAATAATTAATTATAAGCCAGATTTTTTAATTATCGATTTTACCTACTTTTGAATATTTAAAGAAAATTAATTTTTGGAATAAAAACACAGCAACGTATATGTTTAATAAAATGTTAAATACGATTTATTGAACTTTATTTCCATTCATTATAGCGTTGCTGTATTTACTGACTCCGTAAATCAAACAGCGAAATAATTAAATTAATATTATATTATATGCTCTGTAACACAAACTAAATTAATATAAATCGCGTATTATTTACAATCTGTTTAAGGGGTGTAATAGTTCATCTGCATAGTCACACAGAGTTTAATTCAATATCTCGGAGAAGTTTTAGATAATGTCATCAAACTGCGCTGCACTACTTTTTATTCGGTAATGCGGCGCGCGCCTTGCGTATGAATACATCGTCGACATTTGCGAAAAATTATTTTCAAATATTATGACAAAAATCATTTTGACAATAAATTCTAGATTAATCGCTTTAGATCACTGCGTATAATAAATAGCAAAGAATCAGTTAGAGATATTTCATTGCAGTTTAAGGTATGATTTTTATGTTGAATAAATTGTAAAATTTTGTCATGAGTTGTATTGATAATTCTTTAGTTAATTAAACGTGTTAGTATATAGGCGATTGTCTAAGAATGAAGGCTTATACGAAAAGCATATTGTCTACTTATTTAGCAAATTGCAATTAATTATTATATGATTAAATAGAAGGCCAATATATATAGGCCTTCTGTTTAATTTTGTTCAAGATTACGTTTCCTTAGAGTTTTTACATAGACAAATAATTGTATATTTTTTGTTAAAAGTCTATTTTGGTTATAGGCCTAGTAATTAATGGATTTAATGCTAGGCTTTAACAATATTAAACATTTTAAACAACTTTTTAAATTGTGACAATTTTAGCTTTTGTCAATTGACTGTATTTAATTTATTTATTTTGTGTTAACTATCTGATATCATATTTGGCGAAATAAAGATATATATCCTAATATTATTTAATTATTATTTAAGCATTGGCTAATGACTTTAAATTATTTGAATAATACAGTTTTAAAAGTCCAAAATACATTTAAGTATAGTAAAATACTTTCTTTAGGTTTTCACTCGATTTTGATCTCCAATTCCATGTATTTGGTTTCTAAATTCATGTATCCAAACTTTCAAAGCAATAAAACTGCATCTGCAATTCATAGAAAGTCAAAAATAGAAGTTTTAAAATTAGATAAGTTTATGGTTAGAAATCTTTTTTAAAATTCATATTATATAGTAAATTCAAACTGTTCACGTAGTTTAATTTAGGGATCATCTATAGATCTTGCTAGATATAATATACAGATAAGTTAATAAATTAATATAGATATAATATACAGTTAAGTTAATAAATTAATAAATTAAGTAAATAAATTAATAAATTAAGTAAATAAATTAATAAATTAAGTAAATTAATTAATAAATTAAAGATTTTATAAATCGATAGATTTATCGAATTTTTCAGAGAAAAACTGTTTATCTTTGTAAGCTTGTAAAGTTTAATATTCTAGTTATTCTAATTATTTTAAATTTTATGTAAGCGTAATTATTATTAGCTTCAACTTAGCTAATTGATGTATCTTGTTGTAAATCATAACGTTGTAATATGACTCTTAAAATTTATTGTAATGCACGTTAAGTTATTTCTTAAAATTATTTGTTATTTTATTTGAATTTTCAATTTTATCAACCGATACAAAATAATATCGTGTTAAATTCGTAGTTATAATATAATACAACTTTTCTGGTCGTTATCTTGAAATTAAATTGAATTGAATTTTGCATATTTTTATATGACTTTTGAATTTATTTTGTGAATCATTATAGATCTAATGATTGTGAGAATCATAACTAATTATTTTTAAGCATTTCAACAGTTAGATTAAATTGAAATTTTTATTTCAATTTTTATTTCAAAATAATAACCGAAATTTTATTATGCATATAATAATCGCTATTATATTATATTATAAACATTGATTATAGCAATCGCTTTTATAATATAAAATAAATGTTATTGATATGCGTTACTTTCTTTTATATTGTTCATAATATGATTAGATTTTGCACCAAGCACATGAAATATTAATTTGAACATCTTTAATTAAATCAGATAAATGATTTGTCATTTTAACCACACATAATATAATTTTATATATTTTTAGTCATAATCTTTACCCATTTCATCAACAATGATATCTCACAACGAAATTACCACAGCGCGCGGCTTCTTCGACGACTTCGACCGCGAACGTTCCTCTCACTCCAATTTAAATCAAGCCCACACCACAAACGAAGCATACCTCCCCGACGGTCCCAAACCCTTCCATCGAGCCCCGGCACAAGCCAGTTCAATCTCCCTGCAGGACATGCAGCGCCTATTAGGCGGGGGTCTCTACGGGGCATCAAATCAGCTCTTCGAGGGACGAACGGTCGCTCAGGGATCCTCCCACTGGTCTCAGAGTGATCTACTTTCACAGTACGCTCTGCAAAGTCCAACCACCCCTCCATCCGCTGTCTACGGGGATATATTCCCGTCGGGTGCTTCATCGAGTAGCAACAAGGGATGCTCCTCGCTGTATCGTCATGGGCATCTCCCTGCCCCTGAGTTTAGATCTGGTTCTCATTCAGCGGCTGGTTTACCGGCGGGTTTTCCGTATT
The DNA here is from genome assembly GCA_034700105.1 of Oconnorella tubifera. Lineage (NCBI taxonomy): Eukaryota > Metazoa > Annelida > Clitellata > Enchytraeida > Enchytraeidae > Oconnorella > Oconnorella tubifera. The sequence continues at coordinate 1,630 of JAQIXG010005129.1, read as the reverse complement.
ATCCCGAGTTTTATCACGGCGCGGGTCCAGGGTTCAACGGAGCGCAGTCTAGGTTAGATTACGTGACGCAAGCGTTCGATCATCATAGACATGATCTGATTGGATTCGCTGGGAATGTCACAAGCGGTAGTGCTGATAATTCACAAGGTAATCATTTTTTAACTTATTAAATTAAATGTTATGAATCATTTGGATTTGTTAGAGTTTAATATTTTTATCAACATATTTACTTCAGATTACAATATATATGGAATGGTCATTTCTTTATTTGTTAATTCAGTAATTTCATAAAAGCAATGACACTATATATGCATTGATATTTTACAATTTAATGTTATTCTTGAGTTGGATGGATGATCATTACGTTGATCAGTTACACTATCAATTTAGGTAATCCAGTACAGCACAGCATAATATAATATTGGTTTTCATGTACTTTATGTAATCCATAGCTTTTATCGGCTACTGACTGTATACCACGAATGTAGAGAAAGTATTGTTAAACTTAAATTTCAATTCATTTCCGAAATTATAAAACATCCGCAGCCGACGTTAATTGTTTTAGACTGTTTTTTTATTTTTATTTCCATTCAATAAAAAGAGAATTGAAATAAAATTGTCAAAAATCGGTAAATTAGTCGTATGGTATACATCAGCAGAAACTGAATTTCATCTTCTCGTGCTTCCTATTTTATTTTAACTACTTACTTTTCCATTTTTCTCCTTTTTTTAATATATCATCTGAAATATACAATATATTTGTTTATCGTTCACTAAATTTCTGATGAAAATCATATTCAGTTATTTTAGTTGCAGAATCAATAACATGTTAAAGTGTCAGTAGGGCCTATATAGTTTAAATATCGTTTATTCTTCAGTTTATTAGGCATATATCATCATTTGTATATATACTAATATTACATTCAAGTTGACATTTTATGTATTCTTTCATTACGTTTAATTTTAGTCAGCGCCGGATTTTGGGGGTGGCGAGGTTGTGCACCGCACCAGGGCGCCGAGCAGTTTGGGGCGCCGAGCGCATCCGCTTTTTACGTGTTTTTTTATGTGTATCCGCCCTACGAATATTCTTAAATATCGCCATTACAGTTATAGCCGTGTTTGATGATTGATCTTCTCGTTAATAATTTTCTTTTTTATACTTAATGTTAATAATTTAATAAATTTATATTAATTTCTAATTGCAGGTTTATACCGTTTATAATTTATGCAAAACGTCATTCCGTAAATTGAATAAATTGTATAATTACTCATATGTTTAAAGTTTTTGCCGCCTTTTCCAGAATTTTTCGTTATGATTCCTCTATTTTCAGAATTTTCCAGTGCTGCTTAGGATTTCGTGATTTTATACAAAATTAAAAATAAATGTCAGAAATAATATCAGAGAAAATGCAAATGCCAAAAATAAGCCATCTGGTTATGAATACAGAAAACTAAAAGCAGAGAAAGAGCGTCACTTAAAACAAAACAAAAAATTCATGAGCATTGAAAAATATGTTATAAAAAAAAATTACGAAGGTCATACAAGGTCATACAAGGTCATACAAATCCGGAAGAACGATCTGCTGGGTCATCTGCCGACACAACCGTCTCTGGTGATCCGGCTGAAGCT
>JAQIXG010005128.1:0-11857 GCA_034700105.1 Oconnorella tubifera | reverse complement strand
AATTTATTTTCAATAATGATCAATGTTAATCACTAATAGCAGCCAAAATCCTTTCAAGACGCATCATAGAATGTTGGTAAAGTAAATCTTAATGATCTAGATTTATTTATAATTATTGAATTTGTAAATTAGTCAAAACGCTTACGGCAAAGCGCGCCATATACTGTAGCAACTAATCACTTACAATGCCCATTATTTGAACTTAGGAGCGCGTTATATTTTGTGGTCTGTCTCTAGTGCAGCGGTTCCCAACCTGTGGGTCGCGACCCCAACAGTTACTGTGATTGCCTGATAATTTGCCAGAGATTGCCTGAGATCTACTAAGATTTTTTTTTTTAAGTAAAATACCATCTTTTTGTAGAATTTCTATAAAAAAACAGTTTTGTACAGTTTCTAATTTGGTTTCTTACTATGATTCAATTATATAAACTGTATAACCAAAACACATGGTGCCTATAAATTATCAGATATTTTAGAAGTCAAATACATAATAGTTAGCTGCAAAAAAATGCAGTGAAAGAGGAGCAACTCAATTTTATCGTTGGGATCGTCACGACTTGGCAAATGCTATCAAAGGGTTACAGCATCAGAAAGGTTGGGAACCGCTGCTCTAGTGTAGGCCTATATTAATTTCTGACGTTTGAAATTTTCAGTGCTCATGGTTCTATAAACAGCTCTCTCAATCTTTCTTTCGGGTTTTCCCGCAATGCTGTGTTTCTACACCAAAGTAAAATTTGACAAATTTTTTGTTTCTGCCGAAAATTTCCCTCTATGTATAAATTGCGAGTAATATAATAACATATAATAACAGTTCTGTAAAATAAACAATATTTAAACAATACTTTAAATCCTATGTTTTTTGATATTTGTATTAGCCTATTAATTTAAACTTAAGTGTTTTTGACTTAGAAGCTGTATTCTGATGGAAAATAGCCTATTTTAACAACCACACAATGTAGAAAGTATATTATGTAAATTGAGCCAATGCCCGGATTATGCCCATTGGTAATTAGGTCTATGCCAAGGGATTAATAAAACATGCAATGTTAATAATTGCTATCGGATAACATAGCATATATATATAGATAGGGCCTATTATGTAGAGCTATGCGTATAGGCCATAAGATTTAAAATATAAGGCTATTTCGTTGCAGGCCTTTGTATAGGCTATCTAAGTACAGTCTAGTAATATAATATGCAGTGTCATGGCGCAAACATAATGCAATAGATTAGATTTAGGCTTACAACTTAAGTTGCGATTTTTTCTTAACCCTAAATATCTATGACGTCAACCTGGCGTGTATCACACCCCACAGGGTGTAAATGTATTAATATCTCACAAGCCATACAAATAAAGTCATGTACTTTTATGACATCTTATAGTCCACCGATTGCACCCCTATCTATACCCATAAAATACTATTTTCTGTAACGATTTTCAGTTATTCGATTAATGATTTTTTGTTATAGTTTGATTTGAATATCTTTTGAAATTTTAGCAGTCTGAGCAGTGAGTGTTTCTCGGAAGAGCTATCGCATTGCAGTGGCTATTAAATAAATATGTTAACTGTATTTAAATAATGAGATGTAACTCAATATACTAACTCTATAGCTTTGAATTTCTATAAGCCAACTTTAGCAGATCTAAAAAGGAAGCTTCTTATACAGTAGTGGGTTCTACATAGTAAGTCTTAATAATTATGATATGCGAATAATTATGATATGCAAAAAATATAGAAAAAATAGCCCTAATCGTGCACCGTTTACTTGAGTAATGCCGTAACCATTATGGACTGTAACACTCTACAATGAGTTTTAAAAAATAGCATACACAATAAGGCTACAAATTATATGAGACCCGACGCTCAATTTTCATGACTGCTAAACAGCTTCTAACCGCATTGGAATGGAATTAAGTATAGGCCTATCCAGCTATTGAATGAGAAAGTATTTTTATATTAGTTAATAAGAAGTTATAAGCGTATAATTAATTAAAATTATATTTCTTAAATTTGAAAGTAAAAGATTAGTTGGTCCTATACTAAATTTATAAATAGACTTAAAAAATGGGTTTTGAACTTTAATTTGTTTTTATAAAAATCGTTATTTTTTACTGCAAGCTTATCACAGTATAAATGACAACATTTCAGATGATAACATCAACATTAGTTTAAATTTAATTACGATGTAGGCTAAACCTGTGCTATTTATGCAGCGCTGAGACGCAGTTATTTTGAATAAGGTATACCACCGCAATGATTATCTGGTCTTTCATAGTTTTAGGCATAATTTTTTATTAAAAAGTTATTTATAAAAGGATATTTTATAAAGAACTATGATATAATAATACATGGTCAACTTCATCGTACAGTTGTCTGCTGAAACTTCTCACATTTTTTTACTGCAGACATAAATTGTGATTAATTTTCTTTGTTGATTTTATCACTTTTGTTGGTTTTTTTTATAATAAATATTAGTGCTTTTGTGATCAAGGAAGCATGTGATAAGCCTTTCTAATTTTTTGGGTAAGATTTTTTTATGTTAATTGCTATACATAATGTTTGTTGAGGTCAACAAACTTATTAAGCTTTTTGAAGAGCTCTTCAGTACCGGTGTCATATCTGTTTGTTTTTCAAGAAGTTTTAGTCACTTTTGTAATTTGCCATAGTCGCCTCTATATTAGCTCACTGTATTGGTATTTCTTATATAGAACTATAATATAGGCCCATATCAAAGCGATTTTAAATTTAAAGTATACTATAGGACATGATTGTTGTTTTTTTTATCTTATTTGAAACTCTTTCACCAATAAAATTCTTGCAACAGTTGTAAAACTTTCTCTCCCTGTGATTTGTATTACTACTGCTATAATTGTAGACTTCATATAGTTGTATTAATGAGATCTATGTACTTATTTCTAAATCTAGTAATCTAGACATCCATATAATCGTTATTAGGTCTATATATCTTCATTCGTTAGTAATATTTTCAGCAATAAAATGTAGTCTTAATTCTTAATCATATCACGATTATGGTCATTATCAATTAGTTGTTAATTATTATTTTGTTACTAGTTAGTATTGTTATTATGCACTATTGACAATAATATTGTAACTATGTACTAATTAACTGTGCTATTGTATTGAGCTAGGCCTACCAATTAATATGGAAATGATATGGAAGTGACTAATTTTCATTTCGACTTTTAATGTGTGGAATTTTGTATCGCTTATTGACACTTCTAGTCGTTTCTCCTGACTATGATTACTAATGTAACAATATTCCGCCAAAGTACATTATCACTTGTAATTAAGTTAGGCCTACTGTAGTGTTATATTCCGATACCGATTGAAAAAAGTAACCTTACCTGAAAAATAAATCAGCGAAATGTTGTCAATTGTCTAAAGTGCGCTAAGGTTCTGATCGGAGTAAATCAACAGAATTAAATCTATTTAAGCAACAATAATAGTAACAATTGAGGGAGTGACAGTTTTCAGCATTTTACATAATACTTTAAATTTAAGAAAAATTTACCTAGCGCTATGTTATCACGATAATATATCAACATATTGTAATCTTTATAACTGAAATACAGAATAATTATAGGCAGAATAATTATAGGATGTAGTCAAAATTCTGAGTTAACGCTGACTTTAGTTTATATGTATTATAAATTGTAGTCTATTAATTTATAAGAAAAGGCTTAAATATGAAAAATTATATGATTACATGCACAATTAAAGTATATTAAATGACCACGAGTACTTGCTTTATTTATTGTCCATTAAATTATGTTGTAATTTTTTATAAATGTTTGTAAATTTTAGTTTATATAATTTTGCTTAAATATTGGAAGTAGCAAAATGAATTAGCCTCCATGTGTCTAGCGTGACGCATGCTATGGCTGTTCGTGGAACTACTAACTATGTTTATTTTGCTGACAAATCTCTTGGAGTAGGAGCAACGGGGAGTGTGTATTTCGGCAGGCACAAGGTGAGGGACTAGTATAGTACATTTTGTAACATTTTTAGCATTTTATTTTTATTTTTTTTACTAATAAATATTTGCTACTTACATATGAATTAATGAGTATATATATATATATACTTTTCTGATTTTAATTATAGTTAGGGTATTGCAATATATTGTTGTGGTTTTTTATAATCTGGTATTAAGGGCTACTAATCAACCTATCAGCAAAAAATTAATTTTGTGTACAGAATTTATTAACAAATTAAATTTGATTATGTTTACTAAGTTAAAATTATATAGCTTAGTAATGAGAAGGCTGATTAAATGTAAATTGTGTATATTGTTGATATTATTGATATATTATACTATGCTGAATGAATAATACTGATACATAGTATGTTTATATGTGTATGGTATGTTGTATGTTGAATTTCAGTCAAATGAATTTATTAAAATGATTTACTTTGCATTACAGAGGAAAGGCTTACCTTGCGCTGTGAAAGCATTTCGAGCAGACTCCAGTAATGCGGAAAATATTCTAAGAGAGCGAGAATTTGAAGTAATGAGGAAACTAAAGCATAATAACATTGTTGAATTCATTGCCATTGAACCAGAGGTTGCTTGATCTGATGATTAAAATTATTTTACTACACGGGATTTTTCTTATTAACTTTCTATAAGTGTTAAATTTTTATTTATTTGTGTAGCGATGTATTGGTGATGTATTGGTTCGTGATCCACGTCTTAAGTCTGTATGTGCCAGTGTGTACCTATTTGTCTATCGCTTTATTGTCTTGATAGTATAATACCAGTGGACGGTTTTTTAATATAAGCTATAAATGTTAAGGTTGAGATCGTCTGAAATTTACCAAACTATTATGTTTTAAAGCATTTTATTACTGAGATTGAATGAACACTATAGCTGTGTGCTTTTATTGAAGAGCTTGACAAAGAATTTAGTTCTAATTATGGAGCTATGCAGTGGAGGCAGTTTATACAAGATACTCGATGAACCAGAAAATGCTTTTGGGTTTATCGAAGAGGAATTCATCATTGTACTACGTGACATAAGTAAGTTAAGAATAAAGTATAAAGCGTAAACATTTTTATCAATACTTTTTTTGCATTGTGTGATGTATCATGGCCTATTAAAATTGGTCATCTAAAGTGTATTTTTGTATGATGAAATGTTTATCTACACTCTGAAATTGATTTATTGCATTGTTGATTTTATATTACAATTATATTATATTACAATTATATTACTGTTGATCTGCTGCGGGCATTTATATCTTTTTATAAATTTAAAAGTAAATATTTTTAAATTTATAATTTGTGTAAATTTTAAATTAAAGGTGTCTAAGAAAAATGATAGTGACCATGATAATTATTACCCATAATGTGAAGTTTTAATTTCTGTATGTCTTAAAATATATCTTAACGTGTGAAGTCTCTCTTTTAACACTGTAGCGAATGCATTGAAGTACTTACACAGTCAGAATATTGTTCATAGAGATATTAAACCTGGCAATATACTGCGGCATATAAAGGACAATATGGGGTGAGTTACTATCAGAAAACTTTCAAATTGCTAATTTGTGACTTCAGGTCAATGATTATTTTCTAAGTGGGTCAAATGACTAGAAATATTAGGGAGGTATTCTGTAACATATTTCTTCTGATCATAGGTTCAAAACTAAGGGTAGAAAGTGTCAATATTAGAGGGGGGGGGGTTGAAAAATGTATGACCAATCCAGATATTTTGTTTTTCCTTAGTTTAGTTGAAAGGGGGCCTTAATTTTTATTATAGGGTCATTTTCTTATGACTTGCCAGAATTCGAACTGTGGTTATAATACTAATTTGATTGATAATAAATATAAATTTTATGAAATTTTTTGAGATTAAGGAAGGAAGTATCTATGTAGATATGCTGTACATCATTTAGATATAAAAATAACAAGATAGGCTATTTTATTATTCTAAATTATAGTTATATTATTCACTTTTCATGTCTCATGTAATATCATTTTCAGTCTTATAATAAAATTTTAAATGACATTAAAACTATTGTTATTACTGGTTTTGTCAGTTATGTTTACTTTTTGCTTATCATTTTTTTTATTACGATGATAAATGATAATATAACAATGAGCAGTAAATTTTTGTATGCATCTAGTATGTTAGTTTTCAATCACGAGTTCTATGAAATTTTTTATAGTAACTTTAATTTTCTGACGCAATTTAATGACAATTTAATTTTTTCTTGTATAAGATCTGTTTACAAATTAACGGACTTTGGTGCCGCGCGTGAATTAAAAAATAGTGAAGAAGAATTTATGTCACTCTATGGAACTGAAGAATACTTAGTAAGAACTCTATCTATTTTCTTTTTTTTGCCGAGTCATTTATATATTTTATTGGTTTTAGAGAAATGTTTGCATATTTATTATTGTTCTTGGTTTATTTTTAACAAGGTAGTGCGCTTTTTTTTAGAATTATTGTAAATTCCCAACATGAGGCTGTTTATAAACCTGTTGTTATTTTTCTGCACTTTTTCAAATATCACTAATATTATAAGTTAGTGATAATATTTTGGTGCTGTATTTAAAGCATCCAGCAGTCTTCAAGCGAGCCCTTTTGCATGGTCGTGAGTACAATCCACTGAAGGCCAGTATGGACTTGTGGAGTCTCGGTGTCACTCTATTTCATGTTGCCACAGGTCGTCTTCCATTTCAAGCGTACGGGGGACGCAATAATAAAGAAGATATGTAAGTGGTTATATGAATGTTTATGATTTTTAATTTTTTTTAAAAATAAGAAGTAGCAACAAAGCGTTATAATAAATATTTTAGGAGTCGAATCTGAATTCATCTCAGAATCAAGTTAGTTATTTAATAATAACACGACAGTTGTAAATTTTTAGTATGCAAGTATTTATTTATTTTAAGTAAATAGAGTGAAAATTTTAACAAACAAGGAGTTTAAAATTACAGTACTGCTTGAATTTCTAAGATATAAAATATTTTATTCACTATTTCTTACTTCTCATTTTGTCAAAAGTTAATTTTAATTTATACTTAGGCAACACTTCGTTGAATTAATTATACTTAGTTTTATTCTGTTTTGCAACATACATACATGTAAAACTGCAAATACTTTATTATCATACAGGTTTCGCATAATTTCTCAGAAGAAGCCTGGAGTAATTTCCGGTATACAACTAAAAAAAGACGGAGAGATTTCATGGAGTAAGGATCTCCCTACTACCTGCCATCTGTCAAGGTTTAATTTTAATTATTGATGTGTTAAATTTATCTCTTTGAATTCATTGGCGAATGCTGGTGACTTAATAAAGACAAAGTTTTGAATCTGGCAAGTTTTTGCATATATAAATTAATATCATACAGTGTAATTTCTTAATGTAATAATTCAATAATAATTTCAATTATATTTATCTTTCATTATTTCAGGGGACTTAAGGAACATTTGTTACCAATGTTGGATCATTTGCTGGAATCTGATCCGAAACGAATTTGGACGTTTGAGCAGTTCTTCACTGCCTCTCATGTTCTCACATCTTCTCTTGTCATCCATGTTTTCTGCGTCTCAACTGGTTTACAAGATCGTCTGTACGCTGATGAAACTGAATTGTCAAGGTTTGCCCAGTATTATATCTTATCCTTATTCTAGCCTTATGCTTACTCTAATGTTATTCTTATCTTTGGTTTGCTCAGTATTAAATCTTATTTTTATTGACTATTATTTAACTTCCTGAATAATAATAAATATACTATTACAATACAACTGCAATTATCATTATAACAGTGTTACTAGAATACAACTCTAAATCAATAAATTAAATTTTCTTATGAATACTTGTCTGCTTCCAGGGAGCCTACATATGTGCAGATTCTATATTTTAATTTCTAAAATTGTGTTAAATCACGCAATGCTTTTACATTTTAGTAGTACAAGTAATTATAAGTAGACAACTATGGTCCAATGAAATAGCTTCAATAACCGTATGCCTTGCACTCTTTAAGTTAACCGGTATTTAATCTAAAATTACGTTTTTAGTTAAACACTCTGCCTGGAATCCGCAATTTTTTTTATTAAGGAGAAAATATTACTGTATTAAATATGATTACTGTATGAAAATATTATCTTATAAACTTAATAGCTTTGAAAAAGTATTGGTATCTTTACAGTGAAGGACATTTAAGAGATTCATTGGCTGAATTGACAGAACTACCCTCTGCTCAGCATCAGTATATACATGATCACATTACACTTCATGGTTTAATTAAACATCGAGAAATAACGTATCCTCTCACATCACTTGATTCTCCCATTTACGTTGTGCCAAATGATTCATTAACCGTGGAGCAGTGGACTTTAGAAAGTTGTGATTTACGTAAGTAACTTAAAGTAATGCTATAGATTTAATAGTAATAATATAATGCTAGTATTTGTAATTGTAATAATTATAGTACTTGAACTAAACGTTATAGTAAATTAATACATAGTGAAAGTAGGATATTATTATATTATTATATTATTATATTATATTATTTTACAGAGTAATATAAAACTGTATGAACAGATGACATTTTATGTATAACTTATATTACACATTTACCAGGTTTCTCTAATATTCATCTTTTATATAGAAAATATAATGCAAAGTATGGCTAAAATTTTTTCAAACTAATTTACTGGTATAATAATATTAGATACTTTATATATTTATGTCAAACTGATTCTGTATAATTGTATATATTGAACTCTTCTATTTATTTAGTTAATTTGTTGTCTTTTTCTGCTACCATTTATTTGTTGAATTAAAAGTTTATATAATTGTGTCCTTTATTATTTATTTGTTATCTATTAGTTATTTTGTTATTGCAGCCAGTTACCCTGATGTTTCACAAAAGAGTGATTTATCAGAGGATGCGAATGTTGCTCGTGATTCTTGTTCTTACTCTTTATTTCTAAGTCGGCAAGTTAAGAAACTTTGTCGATTTCAAAATCATTTCATCTCCTGCGTTAAATTACTCGGGTAAGTTATATCGCAATATTTCTTACACAAAATCTCTAGATAAAATATTGTATACATTAGCATCTGTTAAATATTATACATATTAAAAATATTAGTAAAAATGCTGAAATATTAATAAAACGGCCCCGAAAAAACGACAGTTTGTCCGGGGCCTTTTTGACGGAGTACTATTATATACATTAGTATATTATTAAGACTTTTAATTCTAATAATTTTATTTCTCTGATTTAACGCAGTCAGAAGATGACAAATGCCGCTAGTGAGTTGCAGGCATCTTTGACGGCTATTTTCTTGATCGTTGATCCTTTAATGGATCTACTTCGAGAATTAGATCCTCACTTGTTCCATGATCTAAAACGTGTGAGGACTATGATGACATCGAGGTCTGCAGAGACCTGGCCTTTACATAAATTTCTTGCAACCGTTGCAGTGTGTACTCTGGGAGATAATTGGTAGGTGTTATTTGTTAGTAAAGTACTTAGGTGTTATATTACAGATCAAAAATAACAATTATTTTCATTGTCTATGGGATTGGTTTTCTACAAGGGAATGTTGGGAACTGATTAGATAAGATAGTGATAAGATACAATTATAATTATATATATAGGGTCTTAATTATATATGGGTTTTTTAAGTGTTGAAGGTATTTCCAGCAATATTTTCGATTCTTATTTTTGAATAAAGTTTTATAAGATTTTGAAATAACAAAATTTGGTATTTATCCAAAAATGAATGAATATAATTGCAATTTTATGATAGAGAATAAATTAAGTTATCGGATGCAATGTATTTATATTACATTATTATTTGCATTTTTTGTTGTAATCCGTATAAATTTTACAGGATTGAATTTGATTATTTTTACTATATATGATATAGTTTTTTCATTTTAACATAAATGTAAATTTTGTGATGATTAATTTTGTTGTTATATAATTTTATCATTGCATATCACTTAATAGTCTATTTTGGGCTGACATTACTTAAAGCAAACAATTAAAACATTAAAAAACTGAGCAAATTTATATAATTTTGGTCAATTTCAGTTTAAAAACGATGAAGAAGATATCCGATGAATTGACTGAGATCGCTGAATGTTTCAAACAACAGAAACATTCAACTTTATCGTATAACGATACTCAGATACATAGATTTGACAGGTATTTTATATTTCTTTTATTCCTTATTTAGTCACCAAACGTTTATATTTCTAAATTGTCAATCTTCAATTATACCGTATTGGCAATATCGTATCTTAATTTCCAAGATTGCAGAAGTTAAAATGTTGGCATTTATTACGTAAATCTTAAGAAATGCGGTATAAATACTTTGAGTTTCAGTGTTATTGATAGTAAATTTTTGTGATACTTTTGTACATTATGACTTGCAATGCGTTTAAATATAGCCTGCAAAATTTTAAGAGTATTTTCAATTGTAAAATAAGTAACTCTTTACTATTATTTTAGTATAAAAGTATAAATATTTTTGTGTAATCAACAATAATCGGTGTAACTAAACTGGAAACTTTAGCTTAATCGAACAGCCATTTCTTTGATAGCATTAATCTATAGTAATCTAGATGTTTAATGTAATTTATATATCATAGCAAATGCATTAATATTGGGTTGATGAATCTTTATTTTAGAATGCGAATTTCTGATCTCGTGAAGCAATTATTCCGATATTATCGTGAGCATTGCCTTTCTAATACGATCAATATGCAGCAAAAGTTTTATCAGTGGTTTCGGTATGTTATCTGATTAATTCACAAAGTTCTTATATTTCTATCTTCTTATATTTTATATCTATTAATTCTTATATTTCATTGTTGTGGCCTAACTTGTCCTCTTTATTTTAGTTGTATTGAGCGATTAATTGTAATTAAGGTTAGTATTTTACTCTTGAGATAGTTGTTAGTGCTTATCACAGCAATTACAGGAGTGAAATTAAGGCAAATATTTTAAAAGCCACTTTAGGGGAATGTTTAATTCACTTGATTCATTCACTTACTTTCTGGACATTGATAACATCTCTATGATTACAACTTTTGTGTTAGGCTCACTACTTTTCATACTTATTTTCATACGTCTTATTACTTATTAACGTGTGATTGTTTTTTAATATTATAATTATTATATATTTTAGCAATAGGCTATTGCTGTTGATTTTGACTGAATCGTTGATTTATCACCAAATAGCCTTTTTGTGTTGATGCGACATTTAAAAATGAAAGCATTTATTAACATTATCAGGCAAATGCATTTTTTTGTGTTTATTTTATTAAACTTTTTCTTCAGAATTTGTTCTCGGGAACAAAATCAGATTTTAAGTGATCGTGATGAAGTTGAAATGGCTGACTTTCAAAAGAAAATTCAATCTTTTGTCACTGAGTTAAAACGAGTAAGTTTAAGACTTTATAGATATGATTTAACTTAATTTTAAAGTAAACTAAATGGAAAGTGATAATATCATCCTAAGTAACACTTTTATCGTATTTAAGTTTTCATCCCAAGTTAAATTTTAAAACAATTAGAAATGTCAATAACGCTTTATTTACATGTTAATTTTTATAAGTGACAAAGTGTCAGTTTTAAATACAGTAACAATGTAGTTTTAGCAATTAGTTTATATTGTATAATATAACCAATTAAAATACTTTTCAATTATTATAAAATACTTTTCAATTATTATTATACAATAAAAAATATATTAATATATAATTTAACTGTTAAATATAGTTTACACAATTTAAACAATAAAATGTTTGTTATAAGGTTAGCAATAGCAATATAAATTATACAATAGTTCTATATACAGTGAATTAT